>QLPG01003491.1:0-16124 GCA_003314385.1 Gomphus sp. MG54
TGCTTGTACATGGACGTAGGATGGTTGTTTGGTCGGCACTGGCGAATAATGGGACCTCAGTACGTGTACTTGACAGCCAACCTCTGCCAGCTTGTTTGAGGCCATATATCCCTTTTAGAAGCTGACAGACCTTCCCTTCTTGCCCTGGCTTTGCTGCACCATGTGAAATCTTCATATACACAGTTTCCTTCAGCGGTGTGTTAAGGTAGGCACCCCTTACATCAATCTGGTGTATCTCCCAGTCTAACATAGCTGCATTGGCCAGCACGACTTAGATTGATGGAAGTTTGGCAGCCACTGAGAATGTTTTGGTATAATTGATCCCTTCTATTTGTTTGTGACCACCAGCTACAATTTTCACCTGGAATATAATCTGATTGTCTTGTCCAGGTTTCTCCTTTAATACTTCTGAGCAAGGTATAGAAGTTTGACCTTTTGGTAAGTCTTCTATCACCCAGGTGCCCAGTTTTTCTAATTGGCCTATTTCATACTCTAGTGCTTTTGGCCAGTGGTCTCTATTTGGTCCTCTGAGAGCCTCATCAAGGGTACGCAGAGCAAGGCCGGTAATTGTCAGTAATGCAAAGTCAATTTGGGATTTCAGCGGCCAGTAAGTTGAATCTTCTCGGTCAGATTCTATGTGTGTTTGCTGACTGATATCCTTAGAGTGTGAAAAAGCAGCTGTAAGTCCTTCATTCATTTGTTTGTAGGCACCCTTAGGTTTCCTTGCACGTCAGCCTCTGCCTAGGTCTGAAAACATATTGGAATTCTCAGACAGGTCAGCAACAGTGTTGTCTTGTAGGGTAGGTGTAGTGTGGTTGGGTGGATCATAATGGACTGTTTCCTCAGGTTTAGTTGGGTGTAGCTGGGTATTAGGTGACTCGGTAGGTTTGTGAAGTGGGATTGACTGGATGCTTTTATCTGTCAAGTCCATGATACCGTGCTCTGATTTTCTCAGCAGTACCGACCGACCCTTACCCATATCATCCCTCACCAGTGTGTGGCCTCGACTTGGTACATTTGGTTCATCATTTGGTTCATTATCCTTATCCCACCCTCCTATTCTTTATTATTCTTTATTTCCCTGTCCTTCCCCTTGCCTGTTTACCCTTGGGACACTCACTATTCATTGTCACTCGGCAGTGGCCCTATTGTTTTATGTTTGGCCACTCTCTATTGTTCTATTCTCACTCACTCTTTTGTTCTCGATCACATTCATTGTTCTATTCTCACCTACATTCCTTTGTTCTATACTTGATCATTGTGGACAATACCTCCACATGATTCTTCATACCTTATTGTTCTCCATTCCTTGTGCCACTCTGTTCCACATCTCACTTATTAACCTATATAAGTAGCCAATGTATGTAGATGGTTCTTCATTCTGGAAATCAACTAGGTTTACACCTTCTTGTCCTCCCTCCTCCTGTCTGAAGTCCTTTACTTGGGCTGACACTCTCAGCACTCTCCCAGGTATCTCTTCTGTCCCAAATCAGTGGCACGCATGGAACGCAGGGTGCTGTAAGGGCAACCCTCTTACAGCCCTGAGGTATATCTCAGAGGCGAGCTAAGCAGGGGGAATCCAAAGTTATTTAATTATCTACTACCTAAATACATGTGGAGTCCTCACCTAAGCAGGGGGAATCCAAAGAGGAAAGTTCTAAGGATCCCACTGCTGGTGAGCCCCTTTTATGCCCTTTATATGGGTGGTCTGTGCACTAGCTTACAAATCAATACATCGGAGTTTGTAGAGCCAATCTCCTGGTACTAAGTCCGAGGCTCGGGTATTTGTTCTGAGTTCTAGTCATCATGTGTTAAGACCTTTTCTGTCTCCACTCGGTGGTTTCTGGGCCTCTTAGCCTCGGAGTTGGTTGGAGTTCGAAGTAGGACTTCGGACCTGTATCAGGCCTCGGAGCTGATCGGAGTTGGAAATGGGACCTTGGAGTTGGATTGGAGTTTAAAGAGGGTTGTCCCCTGACAGGCGCAACGCATGAGCATGTTGAAGCCAATCCACTACGACCGGCCTGCAGGACTTGGCCACTTCCCGCCAGCATTGTGAAGCCAGCACTATTACTATAATGCTTGGCCCATGCATTGTCGGCAATTCCGAAGCCTGACATTATCCCTCTCCCCCTCAGCCAGTAAATCACCAGATAAGATATCTGAGTTATCGGTTGTATGTACGTCTTTTCATTGAATATGACATTGCATTCAACCGTAACTGATTTCTTGTTAGGCCAGTAGATACAGTAACCTTTTGATTCAGAATCATATACGACAAACCTCCCCACTATAGCACGTGAGTCTAGCATGTTTGCGTTCATGTCCTTTACATATGTCAGGATTCGGTAACGCCGAAATATCGGTTAAGTCCTGAAAACCGTTCTGGGGTGGCTAGGCTTCAACATGCTCATGCATTGCACCCTGCTGTTCCGTGCATGCCACTAATTTGGATAGTAGGGGGAGTCTCACGAGGATGCCAAGGGCATTGGCTCGAGCGAAGGACTTTAGAGATGGGAAACGGACAAAGGGGTGCGAACCAAATCGATATTCTGAGTGAGGAACTATCTACATACATCCCGCTACTTATATAGTTAAGAAGCAAGATGTGGAACAGGGTGGTGTAAGGAATGGAAATAATATGGTATGAAGAAACCACATGGAGGCATTGTCCACAGTGGTCAAGAATAGAATAAGGAATGTAAGTGAGATTAGAATAATAGAGTATGGCTGAGCATAAGATAATGAAGTGGTGGGCGAGAATAGAACAATAGAGGACGACCAAAGATAAAACAATAGGCAGTGGCCAGGACAATGAGTGGCCATCATTTTGTTCAGGGGGAATGGGTCAAGGAGTGGATAGGGGGTGAGGAACAATGAAGTGGATAGGATGAGAGGAGTGGTCCAGACAATGTGCTAGGTGTACCAAGCCAAGCCCGTGTGGTAGTGCGAGATAATGTGGGCAAGGGCCAGTTGGTCGGTATTCCCGAGTGAGCCAGTACTTGGTGTTACAGACTTGACAACATAGTTGGCTACACCGAACTCTTGAATTCCAGCAAGGTATGGTTTTTTTTTGTATCGAGCTTCATGAGGTGTCATACCATTAAGTGCACGTGCAGGGGTCCGATTTTGGAGCCACACTGAGTGCCTCATCACTTCTTTCCATAGGAAGTGTGGTAAGCCTGATCCTAAGAGTAAAGCACGTGCTTTCTCAGTACGAGTATGCATGCCATGTTCAGCCATTCCATTCTGAGGTGGGGAATCATGGACGGTGAGTTCCCTAACAGTTCCTTTTTCATCCTGATGGTTTTTCATTTCTTTTGAAAGAAATTCTCCCCCTCTATCGCAGCATATAGTTTTGATATGGTTTCCCATTTGAGTCTCGATGTAAGCCTCGTCATGCTTCTAGCATTCAAATGTCTGGCTTTTCTTTTTCAGGAAGTATAGCTTTGTTTCTCGGGTTGCATCATCTATTTGAGCGGCTGCATAGGTATTGCCGTTAATACTTTGTACAGAGGCAGGTCCCCAGAGGTCCCAGTAGACTTGTTCACCATATTTGATTGCATGAGTTTGTGACTGCTTGGGGAATGGATGATGGTTTGATTTGGCCTTTTCACAGGCTTCGCAAAAATCAGCTTTCAAGGTATTATCAAGCTTGATCCCGGTGATGCTTCCTATAGAGACTGCATGGGGTATTGCTGTATGCAATATGTGACCCAGTTTACAGTGAGCAGTGTTAATATCCATTTTAACTGGTGCAACATTTGCATAATCAATGTGCTGCAGAGGATCTGTGAGGCTGAGATGGTAGAGTCCATCAGTGCAGGGAATTGTTGCCATTGTTTTCCCAGTAGGGTTTTTGATGGTACACATTCCTTTACTGAATGATACTGAACATTGGGCATGGTCTAGTCTTCTAATTGAGATTAGCGTAAAAGCCATGTCTGGTGCATGAATTCCATCTTTTAGGACTGCATGCATCTTTTGCTTGATACACCAAGGCATGCCGCTACAGCTGACAGGTCCAAGGTGCAGGTGAATGCACAAAGGTCTTCATCTTTTAGCTTTTCATTGGCTATTATGGCAGACTCTGAGGGTTTTTGACTCTTCTTAGAGTTCTTCTGCCTAGGGCCTTGTCCCTCTTTTCCACCACCTTTTGACCGGCAATCAGCTTTAGTGTGGCCATCCCTAGAACAATTATCACAATGTTCATTGGGGTTTGTCTTTGGCTTTTTCTTGCCCTTTGTTCCATCTGACTTATTATTTTTCTTCCCATGAGCTAACAATGCAGATTCTCCTGATTTTGCACACTCATCATCAATGACACAGTGGTGTGCCTCTTCGGTGAAGAAATTGATTAAGTCGACAGGTGACATTTTGGGTTTTGTAGCTGTACCCTGAATTGCTCTAATTTTCTTGGCTGCTGAAATTGTTTGGATGGCCAGACGGTAGGAGGGGGGTATGGATGACATAATGAGAGTTGAAAACCGTGTATCTGATAAGGTGGATCCCATTTGGGTAAGGTTCTCGTGTCTCTTCACCATGAGTTCAAAGTGATTTTCAAGCTCATTCAGGTGAGCCCGGGGATTGTCCATGTCACCTACTCACATAGAAGCAAGTTGATCTTCCACATGAATAAGGTACAGTGTACTCTTGGTTGTGGCATCTGTTTTAACAATCTCCCACATCTCCTTCGAAGTGGTGAGGTTCTTGATCAACAATCCTACTTGTAAGGAGGTTGTTGACAAGATGATATGCTGAGCAAGTGATTCTCGCTTGTCAGATTCAATGATGCATGTCTCACGTGCCTCTATTTGCTCCTCGGTAGCAGGGGTTTTCCCGTCTAATAGTACAGGGGTATTATTGACTTGCAGATACGGTCTCGGTGGGGTAGCTTTCCCTTCAATGTGAATCCAGAGCCCTTTTGCACCCAGAGCTCTTTGTACACGAGGCTCATAGTCAGCCCAGTTGCTTCCATCATCACAGAGCTTTGGTACTGAAAGTGATGCAGATTCTAGGTTGGAAGCCATTTTAGTGTTAGACATCATATTTTCAAGGCTGACCAGGGCCCATAACCTGTTGGAATAATAGGCACAACTGGAGCTAAAAGAATGAGGCTCAGCTTCTGGTTAGAAGTTTTAATATTATTCTTTGTAACTACCTAAAAGAATGACCACATGATATAAAGTCAGCAGATGCTATCTATGCATACAGAAGATGTTACTCATGGCTCAGCTTCTGGTTAGAAGTTGTGCTACATTTCCGCGCTAAACAACAAAAATACTCTGCGGCAGAGTCTAAATCTGGATAGTTCCATTGGTGACAAATGTTGTGATATTTAGTATGTGACTTTTCCTATTTTTCTGTATTTTCTGTAAATTTTATTACTATTACCGCGTATCTTTGATACGCGCGTATGCTTGTCACTCACATGTGACTTTTGTCACAATGCGTCATAGGTAACATCATTAGTTAGTATAGTTTTCCCACTCTTGCGTTGTATAAGTAGTGCTATTAGTTATCTAAACAATATTAGTCGGTTTTAGCCCGATCCACGACCATAGTAATGGCGTGCCGGTTTAATGTGCGACGCAACTCGAGTAAATGTCGTACATCTTGTCTTCACGTCGAGTGGGCTTCATGCCCTTTTATATTGAGTCATCGTTTTGATCTATATGGTCAATTTCTGTTCTAACAACAAAGATACAAAGGACGAATATACTCGGATTTCTTCAACAGCTACACTTACTATATAAGTAGAGTGTATAGAGTAGCATAAATTCCACTCCCAATAAATTCCAATATACTTTTACAACAAGTTGAAAACAAAAGCCTTTATCTAAATCTAGAACACAGACTACACACTAAGCCCTCTATTGTCCCCTCATATTTATTTGCCTATCCTAAAGTCTAAAATATTAAATCATTTAATATATTCAACCAAGAGATTAAAAGTCTCATAATCTCTAAGTCCTAGCTTGTTCTTGTTGACTACCTTTTCCTTGATTTTTATTTCACACTAGGGGAATTTTTCACATAGATTTATAAATTCAAATAAATAAATAAAAATCATTATATTCCCAATTCACCCTCACACCCCACAAGGAATATCAACCACTATTTAACTACCCTACAGCAATAGGGGCAAGTGACAACACCTCTGACCACCGGAGAGAATGGGGCAAGTGCCAACACCTCTGACCAGCCATATATTGGGGGAAAGTGCAAAAACCTCTGACCGCCTGAAAGAACAGTGAGAGGGGACAAAGGAAGCAAAGAAACAAATGAAATTGTCAGCACAGGATCGACACCAGTTAACAGAGGAAGGACTTACAACATGAATGGTGTCAGCACCTTACCAGGGCCCAGATACGAAGGCATTATGCCATATTTGATTCCAGAGCATACCTGGAACCAGAGATGTAGGAGAGCAGAGCAGAGCCATGAGACAACAAGAGAGATAGCAAAGGAAGGAAATATTGAGAGAAAAGGATGAGGAGATGCAGGCAATTTTATGGAAGTAATGGAGAGGAACATCAGTGAAGGGGTGGACAAGATAAAACAAAAAGACTTACCCATCAAAAAAGCTGGACAAAGATCCCACATTTACCCAGGATCCAGGATGAGACTATGCAGACCCAGAGTTGGTGTCAAGCCCCAGATACCAAGCTCTGGTTCACTCGGTAGTACCGACCGAACAACCCTTGCCTTTTAGTCCCACACACCAGTGACAAGGCATCCCTCGCCAGTACATGGTCTCGGTCCGGTACATTCGGTTCATCATTTGGTTCACTTTCCTCATCCCATCCCCTCTATCCTTTGTCATTCTGTTATTCCCCTTGCCTGCTTACCTTCAGGGCATTCACTCTTTGTTGTCACTTGGCAGTGGCACTATTGTTTTATGTTCAGCCATTCTCTATTGTTTTATGCTTTGGCCACTCCCATTGTTCTATTCTCACTCACTCTTTTGTCCTTGGCCATACTTTATTGTTCTATTGTTGTCCACATTCCTTGTTCTATTCCTGATCACTGTAGACAATACCTCCACATGATTCTTCATACCTTATTGTTCTCCATTCCTTGTGCCACTCTGTTCCACATCTCACTTATTAGCCTATATAAGTAGCCAATGTATGTAGATGGTTCTTCATTCTGGAAATCAACTAGGTTTACGCCTTCTTGCCCTCCCCTCTTCTGTCCCAAGTCCTTTACCTGGGCCGACACTCTTGGCACTCTCCCAGGTATCCCTCTGTCCCAAATTGGTGGCACGCATGGGAAGTAGGGCGCAATGCATGAGCACGTTGAAGCCATGCCACTACTTCTAGCCTGCAGGACTTGGCCTTTACCCGTCCGACCCCCTTCGGCTTTCCCGAGGCCTGTCAGTATGTACGGTGCCTGACAGTTGGGCCCCAGACAGACATGGCAGACTTACTGTTACCACCACCAGCAGATCCATCGATGCGAGCCACAACCGTGCAGATGATGCAAGTAGCATAATTGACAGAAGAAGGGATTGACAACAGCTACAGACAATTTACCTGTGAAGCTTATTGAAGCTGGCCATACAAATGAGGCCGTGATCGAGTTTGAGCCATTGAGGCCACCAGCAGTGAGAAGGGATGCCGTACACACATGAATGATCAATGTCGCAATTGAGGGGATCTCTCAAGTGTCGGTTACTGATGGACTTTGGTACTGCCAAGGGGTGTTGGCAAAAGGTAGGGTGGACTATGGCCAAGTCCTGCAGGCCAAGAGTAGTGGCATTGGCTTCAACGTGCTCGTGCATTGTGCCCTACTTGCCATGCTTGCCACTGTATTTGCAATGGACAGATACTTGGGGGGATGCTGATGATGCCGGCCCAAGTCGAGGACTTAACAGAAGAGAAGAAGGTAGAAGGGCCTAAGCCTAGTCAATACCCAGAATGAGGAAATATGTACATGCATGTCCTACTTATATAGGTTAAGAAGCGACATGTGGAATCAGGACTGTAGGACAACAAGGTATGCAGAGTATGCGGTCATTGTCCACAATGAGTAAAATTAGAACAAGGAATGCAAAGCCGGGATAGAACAATAAAAGCCAGGATAATAAAATTGTGACTCAAGATGGGACAATAGGGAGTGGCCGAGTATAAAACCATAGTGTCGTGTCCGAGGATAATACAAGGACAGGAAGTCCCAAGGGGAGACGGACCGAAGGGTGAAGACAGGGAGTGTGGATGGTGGGCATGCCAAGCCGAAACCGGCATACCAAGTGTTATGCATGCAATGTGGGCACTTGGTCGTGGATATAGGATGATTGCTTGGTTGGCACTGCCGGTGGATGGGTCTCGGTACATGGACTTGACAGGATTGCCATACTATTACCAATGAGCCGCGAGGAAAAGAAACCACTGACAGCCACCCATACATGAATGAAACACTAGATGATGCATAGTGTAGAGAGAGGATCATTGAGGAAGATGTGTGATATGTTGCGCACAGCAGACAATGAGTTGTTGAGGCCACTGGATGTATATCCCATTGTTTGGTGCAAAATTGCATCTCACCCCTGAGAGACCAATCTCAATATATTGTAATATTATATCGATTTCGGTATCATTCAGTGCGCTTTTGAACTCTTAATTTTTCTCAAGTTTATTTGTATTTTTACCCTCATTATTGAGGGAGTTTTTCATATTCTACTATGTACGCTACTTATGGGCGCTTGTCCACGCACGACGCGACTAGCATGGCCGGCTCCCTGGATTTGGAACCAGCAGCCTGGCTCAAACCTTCGATAGGGTCAAGGGCCGGTTGCAGGGTATATGCGGGTGAAACATGACCCGCGCAAACCTCCCTCCTCAGTTATTGACTACACTGAGGAGGTGAGTTGTATAGTATTATATACAAAGCCTTAGGGCTGATTTCTCTTTTATTTCTTTTGTAAGATACATAAAATAGGTATATTATTCAAATATACACTCAGTTATTGACTACACTGAGGAGATAAATAAAATAGACTGCCTACAAATTCTTCAAACCTACTGTAAATTGCTCATAATCTCATCACCCATGTCGATTGAGAACGAAAGGCCATGGACTGTTATGCAGACGTGAACAAATGATGAGGGGCCATGTACCGCAGTGACAGAACCAGACACGTATAGAACGCATGTACGAATCAACGTGGCACATGTCCAGAATGAGGAACCACCGGTGACACATTGATGCAAAAGGTGCATGGACGGACAGGGAGCAAAAGGTTGCAAGTGGAGGAAGATTTCATAGAAGGGGTGCGCAAGAGAATCAGCGAAGGTTCAAGAGAGACAAGGGAGACTGCTTAACCATTCATAACCAACCCAGCATGTACACAAACTGACCCTGGGCACATAGAAGAAAAAAGGTCACCACCCACAATCAACATCATCGAGGTGGAGCCATTGAGGCAGACTGCCATACCGTCCACAGAGATTGTGGGACTGTCATAACATCAAGGCAGCCAGACGTGGCATGTATCCACACAGGAACCAGAAAAATCGGCATCTTGAGTCCATGTTGCGCAGGCCCCAGCTTTAGCTATAGTATAGATTCACCACCACAATACACTCACCGAGACATCATTTACAACACATTCCCATTCGATTCACGCATCGCAGACAGCACTACTATGTTCCCATACAGCCCACTACTCTATTCCATATGACAGACACAGAATGCATTGACTCTGGGAGGTTTTCAAACTGCCAGACATGTATGATCACAGAAAGAGTTTTACATCCATACGGATAGTGTACAGGCAACTCTCCTTCGGAGCTGATCTCGCGACTGCTGGAGGCTAGAACCAGCGGGACACCACCCAGCCCTGGACTTCCTCCTAGGCCTGACTATGGGACTTGAACCCAGAGCCTACCCACAGGCTTCTCAGACCTTAGGTAGAGGGGATCCAAAGATTAGTTTATTAGCAGCTACTACTAGGACTTGTCGCATACCTTAGGTAGAGGGGAACCAGAGAGAACCAAGTGAGGATCCCCTTACCTAAGCACTAACTATATAGCTACTGTGTCACAACAAGTGCAAATAGTAGAAAATAGCCGGTAACTAGAATAAACGAAAGAGAGAATAAGATAGGAAAGGAATATAGGAAAGTTAAGGAAATTGTAAGGAAACTTAAGGAAAAGGGAATAGACCCTCGGGGTTGTATCCTGACAGAATGGAAGAATAGAATAAAGGGAGAGGATGAAAGAGGTAAATATAGGGAAAGTAGGGAATAGGAAAATAGGGAAATAGGCCCTCAGGGCTATCCCCTAACAGATAGATTGTATTCTAAGAAATCCTTGAAGGGAAATATAGAGAAAGCCTCCAGAGAGGGGGCAGATTTATTTTCAGATTTTTCAAACCCTGCACACATTTAAGGGGTGCACATTATTCCATTTTCACTCCATCAATTTCTATTTTATCATCAAGCACACTGGTTCCATTATAGGCAAACATGTCCTGACACACATGTTTGAAGGGGTGTGTTGGAACCAGGTAGGCATGTGTATTTATCCTGTGTATTGAGCCACCCATGCAGCGGCCACAAGCCATGAACGTGTTACATGCATACAGATCACGTGACATAACACCATCACATGTCACATGCCACAATCACATGCATCAGCACATGTGGCAAACACGTCATTGATGGGAACCACATACGTCTCTAGGAGGGGCATGTGCAGGCATACACAGCATTGGGTAGACACTACACTTACTATATATGTAAGTAGAGCGTTTAGAGTAGCATAAATTCCACTCCCAATAAATTCCAATATACTGTTACAACAAGTTGAAAACAAAAGCCTTTATCTAAAGCTAGAACACACACTAACCCCTCTATTCTCCCCTCATATTTATTTGCCTACCCTAAAGTCAAAAATATTAAATCATTTAATATATTCAACCAAGAGATGTTGGAGAAACACCAAATATCTATTAATAGAGTGTAGTTACCCGTGTAGTTACCCATCACTGCGCTATGTCCCCCAAGCATTTAAGTATTTACTATAAGTAGTTCATCATGTACTATAGTAAAAACTACTAGTAAAAAGCCCAGTCACTCTGTTGATGAGTCTGCCATTTTAGTGGCCATTGAGCCCAATGTCTCGTTCCATTGAGTTTCTGTCTTTGTTTTCCTATTTCTCTCCCACATGCATCTAGATGCTCTTCGAGTCTATAGCACCTGCAGGTGTCCGACCAACCTCCCTAGAGGAGCAAGAGCCCGAGGTGTGGGATTGTGGTCCTGGGGAAGAGGGGGCAGTGAGTGTGCCAGTCGGTCTTCCAGAGACGATCATGATAGTGTACAGTTTTTGTTTCATGTCATGCAGGTAGGGTGTTGTGATGGCACTATTGCAGTTTATAGATTTTACAGTTGATTATCCTTTTTTTCTGTTTGTTTTTTTGATGGTTCATGGGCAGGACAGAATCCTCAAATATGAATATCAACTCGCTTTTGCATCCATAGGGGAATACTAATATACAGCAAACACATCTAATCTCCCTTCTGATACCCTAGTTGGCACTTCACGGGTTTTAGACATCAACCAAGGGGAACATGGATCCATCCTGCATACATCTGCTCACTCCATCACCTGTCATCTTTGCAGGAGAGGCTTCAATTTCACAAGTTCATTGCTTCAAAACTTCAAATTGGCTACAGATTTTTTGGCTTTCCTCTTGGTTCAGCAACATGTATCAGGTGATTTGGCTGCAATGCTAAACCAAGAAACAAGCTTTCTGGACATGAACATATCACAAGCTCTCATATGTCTCAAGATAATGGGTACAAGGTATGTGTCTAGACAAGCAATGTATTATTTCTAGCTATAATTAATAACATCTTGTAGTTGTTACTCTGTGCGTATCTTCTTCCCGGACAATCACATGGTCTCATTATTACTTGCTTTAGCATATAGTGTTCAGCACCACATTGGGCGACACAACTTGAGGTTGAGAATGAGGGTGAATGTTGATAGGCAGGAGAGATAAGGGTCTGTGTGGATCCAGGAAAGATAGATGATTGAGGTATTAAATACAGAAGAACAAAGTATAGTTGATTTAATATCACATTTTCCCAATGAACTTTGTCTTGTAGGGCTCTATAACAATAATTAAGCAGAAACTACTTGTTTCAACTGTAGTACAGTATATAAAATATTCTAATGAACTTTGATATACTAAAAAGTGGTTGGTGCCCTCCATCTATATGTATACTATATTACTGTAAAATATCTAACAAGTCTGAATTAATTTGGTATTGCTACAGCTGTTCTGCAGCTGGGGTTATCAGGGCCAACTGCCTGAAAAACAATTTTTATTGTTGCAAATTTACATGAATTTTACATTTCAATGCCCTCCATATTGGGTTGAAGAAGTTATATTTTTATTTTCAGACAGAATGGCTACAATTTGACTGAGTAATTGCAGTTCTCCTTTTCCCCACGCGAACATGTGTGCCTTACATAATGCAAACTGGTGTAAACATATACAACATCTCTTAATTTTCCTGTGATTTATCCACACCAATTCAACCATGTGTATATATGCACATATTGTTGTGATGAAGGGAGGGAGGAAGTAATGGATGAGATGGGGAGAGAAGAGGGAGTGATAAGGAGGGAAGGATGGAACACCATGTTCACATGCATATATGCAGGTGAATCAGCAGGGAAAAGGAATAAAGATAGAAAAACTGTTGAAAGGCAAGCTTCTATGTGCAGGCTCAACACCTAAGATCAGTTCAGAAGCGAGTCTTAATTAGATAGAATGTAAATACCTAAGACAAGTTCAGAAGCCAGTCTGAAGAGTTGTCGTACATCAAGTAAGGTACTTATACTAAAATAGCACTATTGTCTGTATGTATGTGGAGAAACAATAACAACCAAAGTAGTGTAGAACAAAGTAATGTGGAACAAAGGAATGTGGGTCAAAGGAGTTATTATACTAATGTGTCTCAAGTGTCAATGCTTTTACAATACTCCCCCATGATTGAGACATCAATAATCCTGAATTTCCGTCTGAGAAACGAGTGTTGGTCCTGAGGCAAAGACTTCATCAGTAGATCAGCAACATTGTCTTTAGTGAGTATAGCTGAGATGTTGATGATTCCTTGCTGAAAGAGATCACATATGTAATGAAATTTGATGTCAATATGCTTTGTCCATTTGTGAAACACATTGTTGGCAGCAATGGTGCAGGCTCCTTGTGAATCAGAGTAAAGCTCAACCGGCAAATCAATATGGAAGTCGAGTTGTTATAAGAGCAATACTGTCCATTTTGCATGTTTTGTGCACTTGCAGAGTGCCATGTATTTGGCTTCGGTGGATGATAGAGCCACAGTACATTGTTTCTGGGTGGCCCAGGTGATGGATCCTCCAGCGAGGATGAACATGTCGCCTGTGGTTGAATGGCAAGTGTCAGAATCTGAGGCCCAATCAGAGTCACTGTATCCAATTAACTTGGTAGAGTTGTTGGTTCCATACATCAGTGTATAATCTTGTGTACTCGAAAGATAATGGAGTGTGTGCTGAGGGGCACTGAGGTGCAATTGAATTGGTTTTGAGCCAAAGTGTGACAAATGATTTACTGCAAAACAAATGTCAGGTCGTGAACCTAACATTGAGTACATTAGAGATCCAATGATTTGTTGGTAACATGAGGTGAGACTGGCATCCGAGTCTTCTTCAGGATTCACGATGAGTTGTGTCTCTGTAGACAATGGGGTGTATGTTGGTCGACACTGTAACAGGTCGAAACACATGATGATGTGTTGAATTTAGTGTGATTGGTCAATTGCGAGAGTCTTTGTTGAATGGTCATGTGTGATGTGTAGGCCGAGGAAGTGTTTTATCTCCCCTAATTTGGTATTTTGTAATGTTTGGTTATTGCTACTTTGAGATCCTGAATTGCGTTCAGAATGCCGAAAAGAGCGATGTCATCAACGTAGACCAGCATGATGATTGAGTCCCCCTGTTGTGATGTTTGATAAAGATTAATACATCACTAGAAATATTTTTCTGGAATCTGAGTCTCTGCAGTGTGTTGTTCAGGTGCACGTGCCATTGGAAACCTGCCTGCTTTAGACTGTATAAGGCTTTTCTGAGGTGACACACCTTTCCATCCTGTCTGTTTATCATGAATCCCTTCAGTTGATCCATGTATATTTCCTCGTCCAAGATTCCATCAAGATACGCTGACTTGATATCAATGTGGTGAATATCCCAGTCCAGCTGTGTTGCAAGTGCAAGTAGTAATCTTAAGGAGTCGAGTCTTGCAACGGGAGCAAAGGTTTCTCCATAGTCAATGCCAGTGGTTTATGAAAAACCCTTGGTGACGAGACATGCATGGTGATGGGCAATGTTCCCCTGGGTGTCATGTTTTGTCACATATACCCACTTACACTTGATTGCCTTGCAATCCTTTTGTAGGTTGCATAATTCCCAAGTGTCATATTAATGAGACACTTCATTTCCTCGGTCATGGTGTCTTCCCATTTTTCTGCATCAGGGGTGGTGATTGCATATTTATACGATGCCAGGTAGCCTGTCGGTGTCACATGTATGGCTGCAAGGTAAGACTCAATAGAGTTGTTCCAGATGGCTAATGTAGATGTGAATTTGTTTGTCATGTCAGGAGTTGCATTGCCTGGCTGTGGTACAATGACATGTTGTTGGATACATTTCGACTGGCATATAGGTCTTTTGGCAGATGCAGATGGTTCAGGATGGGGCATGTGGATAGGCGGCTGTGCTAGTACTGCTGCTGGTGGTGGTTGACTGGGCAGATTAGGCAGACCAGGTGGCGCTAATGGTAGTGAGTGCTCGTCTTTGTCGTCGCTCTCTGGTAGAGCTAGTTCAACTCGTGCAGGTGGTGATGATGGTGGGAGTGATGGAGCAGATGTGGGTTGAGGTGGGAGCTTTGGGGTAAGTTTGAGAGGATAGATAGTTTCCTCGAAAATGACATCAGTAGATATGATAGTTTTCATGAACAATGGATGCCACAGTTTATCCCCTTTTGTAGCATTATCATAACCTACAAACACAAGCTTCTGTGACGTGGGATTGAATTTTGTTTGATGTGTCATCATGTGGGCATAGGCTAGACATCTAAAGACTTGGAGATAAGAGAGGTCTGGTTTTTGTCCTGTCAGCAATTTATGTGAGGAAATGTTCAGTGTAATGCAAGATGGGGCTCGGTTTCAAATGTGTGCTGCAGTTCCAACTGCAAATTCCCAAAAACCTTGTGATATACCTGCACCATACATCATTTCTCGGGCTGCTTCAACAAGAGTTCTGTTTGCTTGTTCAGCGATGCCATTCTGTTATCGCATGTGTGGTGTTGTAAGTTCATGGTGTATTCCTTGCTCCTTGAGGTAAGGGGAATGGAGGATGTTATAGAGGGTGACCTTCTTTTCTTCTCCATTGACTCAAGTGATTCCAGTGACCATACCAATGCCTATGTATGAGATGTATGTAGTTTTGTTGGCAAAGTAAGCCTTGCGTGGTGTAGTCAGTGACTGATACTCTGAGAAATCAGATAGGTTGTGGGTGATATGGTCTGTGCAGCCAGAGTCCATCATCCACTTATTTTCACTTGCAATATAAAAGCAAACAGCGTTGTTTGAGGCAACAGTGGTGGATACAAGCGTACTTGTTGTTGGAGCGCAAAAGTAAAAATTGTGTTATTATGTAAGCTAAATTCAAACTCAGATCAATACATCGAAGATGTAATACATAAAACAAGTCATATCTGGTCAAATACCAGCCATACCAACTAGAAACATGAAAGGGGACTTCAGTGTATCTCAACACACCCCCTCAATGAAGTCTCCCTTCATTTCTGCAAACTCCCAAGCCTGTCCTACACTTCTCATGTTTCATCTTAACAAGTCCCTTTGTGAGCACATCTGCAACCATCTCATCTGTAGGCACAAATTGGAGCTTGAGCAATTTCTTCTCAACTTTCTCCCTGAGCCAATGGTACATTACATCAATGTGCTTCATTCGAGAGTGATGTTCAGGATTCTTGGACACAGCAATTGCAGGCTGACTGTCACAGTAAATGGTGAGTTGTGGGATATGGTAGCCAAGCTCAGTAAGCAGCTGTTT
>QLPG01003494.1:999-33631 GCA_003314385.1 Gomphus sp. MG54
GGTTTCTTGCTTCGTGGTCCCCTCGCAGCGCCTGGGGCAGCGAAGACAAGTATTGTGTACCGCTACCCCTCCATCCAGATCCAGACACCTGTTCTCCATGTGATCGGCCGCACGGACGTCGTCGTCGCACGCGAGAGGTCCAACCTCCTCGTGGGCTTCTCCAAGAACAAGCGTGTCGAGGAACACATCGGTGGTATGTGGCATAAATCAACTCCACACTCGTGCAACAGAGACTGAGTAAACGACCTTTTTTCATAGGACATTTCATACCCACTGGGCCACAATGGCGCAGTTTCTTCTCCGAGTTCTTCCGCGATCCCTTTGCTGCGATCCCCTCCCCGTCTCCTCCCGCTAAAGATGAGGAACAATATATCCTGCCTCCATCTGAAGAGTACGCCATACGCAACTTCCCCATCGGCAAGCCCATGCCGCAGCGCCTCCCCGAGGAGGAAGATGACGACGAGACCCTGAGCTCTGGCAGCGAGTCGTCGACGAGCTCTGGTTATTTGTCACCCACTGAGTTTTAAGAAACCCCCCACCCCTCCCTTTTTTGAAGGGTGCGGCTTCGAGTACGATCATGGCGTAGAACGTTCTTTGTACTCGTTCGTTCGTTCGTTCTTTTTTTATTCTTCTTCATTTTGTTTTGGCATCGGTCTAAATGAGTGTGTAAAGTGACCTTGACTCAAGCGGCCCATGATTTGGGCTAGTGTATCCCACTGCTAGACAAATAGTAAAACCTGGAACTTGGAACGCAGGCGGTCACCCATGCATATGTCATGAGCCCCCTCCACGCGACATTATCGTTTATATCTTATTCGCATATTCGGTCCTTTTTCCTTTTTTTTTAGTTCTACCGCCATCAACACAACACCAGCGCATATTCTCCCATCAAATTGTGTATATAACATATAGATCATGCAGTTGTCTGAACGCGCTGCATCGGGGTTTTTTTTCGGCGTCAAGCGTAATGATTGAATTTTGGTGCCTAAAAAATTGCTAGTACCACCCTCGACTGTTGACATTTCGTGTGGGACTATGCAATTACGTAAGGGCTAAGGAAACATAAATGTGACTCGTTGCAAATAGATGCGGAATTACAAATCAAATGCGACTAATGTAAACAATGCAAACCAAATTGCTGGGCAAGTACCAGTCGAATTACTCTAACAGGTTAGTCGTAGCTTCTGTAACATTATTTCTCATTACTATTTGAAAACAGAGGTGGGATCCCGTACGCCACTTTCAAACCCATGGAGAAATGCATGTTCGCTCAGACTAGACTAGAGTTTATACATTCACGCGGGGTGTGTTATTATTATCATTATCATTCATCATCTCAGAGCTGAGTACAAGCGCCGATGCATCTATTTACATCAGTGACAAGTGACAAATGATAACGCCGGCCCACCCCCTCTTTGGAGCAGGCAATTTACGGTCGCTAGGCTGGATACAACCGGAGAGCCACATGCTGCCGATCCCGGGTATCTCAGGTAAGGAATAATTGGCTTGGAAATCTATGACGTCGATACATAGCCAGAGAGATATTGTTAATATATTTCAAGTGCGAGATCTAGTGGATAAGAAGTCAAGTGCTCGATATGTATTAAAACAATCTCTCGATTGACAGGTTATGTATGGGCCCTGGCTGTAACTATAAACCAATCTACACTCTGTCTCATTAACTGAACCACCTCCTCACTTTTATTATGTCATTATGTCAAGATTGACTCCTTGAATGGGGAGAACTACATTGTGTGGTGAAGACAGTATTAGGATCCACTTTGCTGATGTCCCTGTCTACCATATTTGGTCATTCTGTTGGCACAGCAATCTGAGACTAATGCTCTGGCTAAGACGACTTCAGTAATAGTCTATATTAGTAAGTAGTAACAAATACCTAAGACAACTTCAGTAATAGTCTGAAGGATTGTCATACAAGTGTATTCTACTTATACTGTAGCATACTTATTGTTTAGACCAAAAAGGAATACAGGACAATAAAGGGAGAGGAACACAATAGTTCCACATGGTTTGAGACATAGAATGGGGATCTATCAAGCACTTTCACAATACTCCCCCATGCTTGAGCCATCAACCAACCCAAACTTCTTGGAGAGAAAATGGTGTCGGTTGTGGGATAGAGGCTTCGTGAGGAGATTGGCTGTATTTTCCTTCATCGGTACTGATGAGATGTCGATGATACCTTTCCATAGGAGGTCACAAATGTAGTGGTACTTGATGTCAATATGTTTGGTGTGTTTGTGAAAAACATTGTTGGCCGCTATGGCACAGGCACCAAGTGAGTCGCAAAAAAGACCTACAGGAAGGTCAATGTCAAAATCAAGCTGCCTGAGGAGTGAGATTGTCCATTCTGCATGCTTTGAGCACTTGCAGAGAGCCATGTACTCAGCTTCGGTGGACGATAAGGCGACAGTGCATTGCTTTTGGGTGGCCCATGCAATAGAACCTCCAGCGAGGATGAATGTATAGCCCATCATAGATCGGCAGGTGTCGGTGTCTGTAGCCCAGTCTGAGTCGCTATATCCAATCAATTTGGTAGAGTTATTAGACCCATATGTCAAAGTAAAGTGCCATGTGCCAGCAAGGTAATGAAGCACATGCTGGGTAGCATAAAGATGTTGCTGGGTCGGCTTGGCACTAAACTGTGAAAGGCGATTTACGGTGAAACAGATGTCGGGGCAAGAACCCAACATAGCATACATGAGAGATCCAACAATCTACTGATAATGTGAGGTGAGGGAAGGATCTGAATCTTCCTTGGGATTTGTGGCTAGGTGCGTGCCAGCAGCAAATGGTGTGTAGGTAGGTCAGCACTGTGACATGTCGAAGTGCATTAGGACCAACGCCACTACTCCTGGCCTGAAGGACTTGGCCGCTCTCATCTGGTACCTCGGGATTCCCAAAGCTTGACACTGGCTTCCCTTAGTGTTTGACTTAGCACTAAGGGTAAGCAAGTATTATTCTCATGGAGTTCTCTCAGTATCACTAATGACATTTAGTAGATACTTGTTAACAGTCAATATAATTCCTCATCATCATGTAGTACTCCCTGCATTTCAGATGCTGCCCTGACACTGGCTTGCGAGAATCCCAAGAGTGGTGAGGACACCCCCACATTGCCCATAACTAGGCCCAGTACTTCTACATGGGAGGCAGAGAAGGAACATTGGTCTCATAGAGATGAGCAGGGCTAGATCTACAAGGCTCAAAAATCCTTTGAGAATCTCTTAGTGTGTGAGGTGCAGGTTGCTGGGAGAGAGGTGGGTCTTGGACCCTTTGAGTCCAGTCATTGGAAATTAGCTCGACAATATCCTGACCTTTATTATCAGGTTACCACTCCAGAGGTCTCCTCATTGTTGGGAGGGAAGTTATGATTATTGCTGCAAGTGGAAAAGGAACTGCATGTAGACCATGCAGGTCAAAACTTGCATACCTTGTCAAAATAGTAGGATGAGGTGTGAGGTTGATGGGGTGTCAGTTGTTGAGGGATTTTCTTGGAAAAAACAGCCTCAAGAAGAGACAGAGGTGCCTGAAGTGTCTACCTCAAAGAAGAAAAAGCTTGAGGTGGTGATTCCTTCACCCCCAAAGGTTGGGTATGCAGAGATGGTGGCCATCTTAGAACAGATCTGGGATTGTCTGGTCTGACAGGAGAGTCAGCATACTCAAATTGTCAACTGGCTCGACAACCTTGGGGATGAGGTGAAGCAGGGCTCTAAAATGCAGAATCCCATTTTGGTAGATGGTTGGGGGCATTGGGATTGGAGGGGTCAGAGTTGTAGAAGGTTCTGGAGACCTTAGAGGGAAGGGGGCCAGATACCCCAGATGCATGAGTCAGAAGGAGAGGATCAGACACCCAAAGCAGGAAGGTCTGCTGAGGTAGTGGGCCTGGTCCTGGGGCTGAGTAGGAAGGGGAAGGGCAAGGAGGTAGAAGGCCTGAGGGGGAGGTTCCAGTACTGAGGCTGAAGATGGGTTTGTTTGAGGAGTTTAATCCTGCCACTCTGATCTGGACTTCAACAGCCCCTAGCAACTGGATTGCAAATAAAATGTTGAAACATGACTCAGCCTGTATACTTGAAGGAAGTGATAGCTGAGTTGTTGGTCCTTAAAAGTTGTTTCATTTCTAGGCTCATTAAAGTCATGTTGGGTGAAATCCCAGTTAGGGTTTGACAAGTGTCTAGAGTTTTAGAGAGTCAGATTGAGTAGCTTGTTTCTGGTTGTCTTGTCCAGGATGACTGAGTCAATACTGGTGGTTGTCAGTTGCTCTCCCCCTCTTTAGAATAGATGTCCCATTGTCTAACTAGGTTGTCCTGATGTTGGAGTCAAGGGTTGGTGTAGTAGTGAATGGTCACAGGCTTGTCACCCAGATGGTGGTGAGGCCTTCTGCAGAGATTTGGAGGATGCCCTGCAATTCTCAAAAATCCATGGTTGATCTATGTCAACAGTTCAGTGATAGGTATTTAACAAGGTTATTAATAGATTCTAGTCTGGAGAGAAAGGATCTACAGAGTTTTTAGTACCATTTATCTATGAAACAGTAGGGGGTCCTCGTTGGTCAGGGTTACTAAGCAGAATTTTTGGAGGGTCAGATTGAGCACTGAGTAGAAACTGCAGGCTCAGTAGTACCATACCAAGAATCAGTTAGGGACACAAAATCTGAACAAAGTATTACTCAATGCCCTGTCAATCAATGGATCATAGCAGGTGAGCAAATGGTGTCCAAGGGTGGCCGAGCAACTAGAATCTGATGGGTTTTTAGAGGGTCAGAGGTGTTTCCATAAAACAGGTCAAAACTTCAACAATTATTTGCAGATGTAAAGGGGACATAGGAACTATGATTTCGATGTCAGAGGTCTTGACAAACACTTCTGGAATGTTTGGGATTGAGAGAGTGGATGGGGTTTTTTTTTTTTTTGCTCTGCAGTAGCATTGTTGGTTTCTAGCATGAACAACTAGTGCTAGAGTCAGAGGCATATACTTCTATTCCTTCAATTCCAAAGCATCCATTGCTTCAGAATCTTCCTCATCTTCTTCTGCTATAGAGGCTGTATGCCCCTTGGTGACCATGGCAGCAGATTTCAGGCATTCCTTGGCTGTGTGGCCCAGCCTGCTACAGAAGAGGCAGAGGTTCTGTTTGAAGTGGCACTGTCATTCCTGAAGTATAAGTTTTCTGTCCTTACCAAGTTTAGTTGATAGGTCTATGGTAGTCTTGCTACCACCAGATAGGTTCGCAGGTTGGCCAGTGTTGGCCATCTTATTGCCTAAGTTAGGGGCTAGGTATGGATTGGCAAGGGCTTTTCCTTTATCATAGGGGTGGTTGGGGTTTCGGGTTAAGGTGTATTCCCTAGCAACTCTGGATTATGTTCCCAATACCAGGCATCAATGGACTAGGACAGGAGGCAGATTTAGAATAGAGAGTGAGGTTTTCCTACTCTGGAAATCTCATCCTTGATTCTGCTAGCCATTGTAGAACTGGCAATGGAGTGCAGTGTTATCTCAATAGACATGGATGGTGAGTTGGTTGAACTCAACCATATATTTCGTGATGCATTGGTTGTTGCACATGCAGAGGTTCTCAAGGTCAGCTTCAACCTCTCCTTCTGGGTTGTGAGGGCCAAAGTTGGTTTTGAGTTCAGAAACAAACTCATCATAATTGTAGAGTCAGGTTGGCTCATTGTGGAAGGTAAGGGCTGGTTCAAACCAGTTCAGGGCAGTTCCAGTCAGGTACAATAGTATATCAGTTACCTTGGCACTGTCTGAGTCAAAAGCATCAGGGTGATCATAGAAGAAGAAATGCTTGTAATTGTTTTGAATCAGATCTATTGAAGGTGTCTGGATCCCAGACCTTGGCATGGGGAGCTGATTTCTTAGTGCTGGCTAGATTGCTTGCCAGCATGGTGATGGCCTCAGCAAGGTTGGGCACATCATTTGGGCATATGGAGAGGGCCCTTCCTAGTCACATAAGAGATGGTGGCACCAAAGTAGGTGGTACAGCAGGGGGTGGTGCCACAGATGGTGGTCCTAAGGTTAGTAGCACTGCCAAGGATGGTGCTGAGGTAGGCAACATCGCAGAAGGTGGTGTTTGGTGAGTTGCTGTGGGGTTGTTCTGGGGAACCAGGAATGGGTTGGTTGTATTCGAGCACATGCATAGGTCTGTGCTCGATACTCTAGAATCAGATGATGGCTCTGGAGGGGGCACAGGGGTCTGAGTCATCTGGAAGCTGGGTCTAGTGATGGGTGGATCCCAGGGTACAAATGCATGATGGAGGGAGGCCTGGGTAATTGTTTGCAGGGCTTGTACACTGATGGTACTAGTAGTGTGAATACAAATATACTGTTAAATCCATGTGTCAAGCGCTTAGAATAATAATAACAAAGAGATTCCATAGGTTTCTGAAGGATTCCACAGGGGAAGTGGAAGTTCCTAGGATATAGGGGGTTGAGGGGTCATAAGGTCAAGGATACAGAAATGGTAGGGTCAGAAGGTAGATGATGAAGTGCTGGGACTTAGGAAGGTGGTCAGTCAGTATGTTAGATTTGTACAACTAGTCATTTGGGTGTTCGAAGTCAGAGGGATTTGGCTTCAACTTATATGTTGTACCCTCCTCGATCATCTGTCCCTAATGTCAGAAAGTTAGAAACGCATGAGGAACTAAGTCAGAGGTAAGCTGAAACTAAGTCAGAAACCAGGACATAAATTAAGTCAATATTTGTACTGGTGAATAGTCCAGTCGACTGGGAGTTATATACATGTAAACTACCTTGTATTTTCTACTGTCCAGTCTAAAGTCAAGGGGGGGGGAAATACAAGGGGTCAATAGAAAACAGAGAACAAGTGAGCAAGGTATGCGATGATCCTTTGAGATGCCCACCTCAGGGATGGAATCGTAGTTATGGGATCACAGAACTTCAGGATTACAGAAATGCAGGTTTGTGAGAGGAATTGCAGAAAGGGTAGTTGGGGAATTGTTTTTGATAATCGTGGCTGGAAAATCCCGTGGAAGCATGCAGGTGGCTGCACAAACTATAGCCAGTTCATTTGAGGGGCATGGGCCATAACAGGACAGTAAGTAGTGATGGTTGGAAAAAACTGTCAGGCACTAGTAATGCTGATGATGTATGGGCCAAGTGCTATTGCAATAGTGCCAGCTTCATGATGTTGGTAGGAATCAGCCAAGTCCTGGAGACTGATCAGGGTGGCTTGGCTTCAATGTACTCATGTGTTGCACCCTACTTTCCATACATGCCACTGATTTCTAATAGAAGGAGTACCTGTGAGGGTGCCGAGGGTGCTGGCCTAAGTAAGGACTTCAGACGGGAGGAGAGAGGACAAGGAGGCTTATGCCAAGTTGATATCCAGAATGAAGAACCATCTACATACATTTGCTACTTATATAGGTTAAGAAGTGAGATGTGGAATAAGGAATGGAGAACAATAAGGTATGCAGAGCATGTGGAAGTATTGTCTACAGTGATCCAGAATAGAATAAGGAATGAGGATGAGAATAGAACCATGAAAATAGGATAATGTGGCCAAGAATAGAATAATAGAGAGTGACCAAATATAGAACAATAGGGTCATGGCCAAAAATAAAACAATGGCTAAATGTCCTGAGGTAAGATAGGCCAAGAAATAAGAGTTAAACAGAATGGCAATTAATGGATAATGAGTGGAGAAGAGTAGATAAGGGATAGGAGTAAGAATGTGGATGGTGAATGTGTGGAGCTGAGACTAACATACCAAGTGACATCTGTGTGGATTGGTCACTTGAACATGAAGTTAGACTAATCGTTTGGTCAGCACTGCTGAGTTACCGGATACTCGGTACATGTACTTGACAAAAACCTATAAGACCACCTCTCTCTTACAAAGGTGACCACCAGGGCACCTTACCTGTGGTGAAGCCAAGCCAAGACCTTCCAGTAATTAGTGGAAGATTATGGAAAGGGATGGAAGGTCCTGGAAGCCTCTGGAAGTCACTATGTCACCCTTGAAGTCACTAATAATAAAGGAAAAGAAAATATTCCTACAGCTGGTAGTCTTGTGACTGGTCAAGTCACAAAATATTGATATTATATAAGCCCAGGAATTTGTTGTACAATGTGGAGTGGGAGCTTGAGCCAGGAATTTGCTGCCTTTTTCTGTGTAATAAGTAATTGGCACCTAATTGTGGTTTCTTGTGGGTCAGAATAGAGGTAGACAAAATATACTTGTTTTTGAGGATTTTTCCTTGGGCTTGAGTGTTTGTTATTTAAGAGTTAATTACCATCAGTAATTCACTCTTAAATGGCCAGCCAAAATATTACGATATTTTTTGGTAGTCAATTTAAGACTGATTTTAATAGGTCTTTTCTTGAGAGGAGAGGTTTGGATCTTGTATACTGATCCAGTATAGAAGTCACTAGAATCCTAAGGGAGAATTCCCTGTTCCCTAACAGACAGAGCAAAGCCAGGGACAGCTAGTTATTGTTATGACTTGGTAAGGCCAAGGAGTTGGTCAAGTCCTGTATCAGGGTGGCTAGGCTTCAACATGCTTGTGCGTTGCGCCCTGCTGTTCCATGCATGCCACTGATTTGGACAAAGGAAGGACCTGGGAAGAGGCCAAGAGTCAACCCGAGTGAAGGACTTTTTAGACAGAGGAAAGGCGGACAAGGGGATGCAAACCAAGTTGATATTCAGAGTGAGGAACTGTCTACATACATCCACTACTTATATAGGTTAAGAAGCAAGATGTGGAACAGGGCGGCATAAGGAATGGAGAACAATAAGGTATAAGGAAATCATGTGGAGGCATTGTCCACAATGATCAAGAATAGAATAAGGAATGTAGGCAAGAATAGAATAATGAAATATGGCTGAGAATAAGATAATAAAAGAGTGGATGAGAATAAAACAATGGAAAATGGCTGAAGATAAAACAATAGGGCTGTGACCAAATTAATAAATGAAAAGTGAATGTTCTGAGGGAGAACGGGTAAGGGAATGGACAGGGAATGAGAGGATAGTAAGGGGTAGAGGGGATAGGGTGAGAGGAGTGGTCCAGACGATGAACCAGATGTACCAAGTGGTAGTAAGGAATGATGTGGGTAAGGGTCGGTTGGTTGGTATTACCAAGTGAGATGGAGCTCGGTATCGTGGACTTGACAGTTATAGCCAATATCTTTGTTTTATATGACTAAATCAAACTATATTCAGATTTTTTTTTCATAATTTGCCCTGCTATGAAATGTATGGTTTTGAAAACCTTGAGTAAAACACATTTTCTAATCAAAGGTAAGGTGTCATTGTTCTGTTAAAATTTGTCCCACAAGAAAAGATTCTAGTTCATGCCTTGGATTCCACTGCCTTATATTACCTGTTGAGCACTATTAGCTCTTCCAATGTTTTGTTTAGGGTTTTTTCCTGAAAAAGAATTTGATTTTCCTATGAGTGTCACACAGTTTTGTTACCAATTTCTTTGACAATAAATTTACAAGAAAATTCAACTGCTGTTTTAGGGTTTCATCATGATGTTTCACATGGAGAAACTTTCCTACCACCCCCAGTGCTGTACTCTTTTGTCCTGACTGGAGTACTAACATTCAGTTGAGGCCTGCACTTGGTGCATACTGCCTCATGAGAAATACCTGATTGAATTTGAAAATTCATGCTAAATTTTTTTTTTTCAATTTTTCAACCCCAGGCTATGCCTATGTTGGTCACTATGCGTGTTGTATTATTACATCCTCAAGTGGGTATGTGCACTGACAATGAGCTCTATGCCCCCCGCTAGCCTGGCTCCTTGAGCCATTTCCTGCCCCCCTCTTGTGAGGTGAGTACTACTTTTCTCCTATTGCATGTTCAATTGTATAGAGGGTCTGGCTTCATAATTGTTCGGTTGCTGAGGCAGGCTGGCATGATGAGTGGGAGCACTATAGTCGAAGAGTCAGAAGCAGCCTTGGGCTTCCTCTTGGTCTTGCTGCAGCGTGTCAATACACATTGCTGCGCAAGCAAGTGTTTGGTGGTAGAATGTGTCTTGGTTTTGTGGTTATCCTCTTGGTTCCTATGTCTGTAGCCTTATATCCTAGTGTTCTGTCAAACTAGTTGTTTTGTTCTTTAAGAGGGCAGAGGGGCAACATCACTAAATTGGTTTCTCAGTCTTCCAGTTGCTGCTATATAGCCTAGCAGGGCTAGCATGGACTCCTTCTAGCAGTTCCTTAATAGATGTTGATTTCCTTCCTAGTTTCTGCCTTGTCAGTACCAGAATTGAAAGAGTCCTGGTCTCTGCGAATGTCCTATGTTGTGTAATTGACTTGAAGCACCTTATGATGGCTGTTTCTCATCTAGAAGAGAGTAGGCAGACACTCATATAGACTCCAGCTCCTGCAATCTCTGGCCCACCTCCACCCAGTCTTTAATATGGTTAAGCTTGCCCCTACTCTCAAGGATCCAATTCTAGGTAGACAATCTAGAATGTCCCCCCTACAAGAGCTAGTGGAAGGAGAGGAGCATTATGAGGTGGAAAAGGTTCTAGATGGTAGTCTAGCATGGGGATGGTTATACTTCCTGGTGAAATGAGAAGGGTATGGTTATGAGGAGAACATGTGTGTGGTAGAGGAAGATATGACAGCACTGGCCAAGGTCTGAGAGTTTTATCAGTCACACCTGGGAGCACCCCAACATATTCAGATGAGGTGCTTAATATAATACTATTAAAGGGGATTCTGTAGATTCCCAAAGGGGTTCATGAGGGGGGTTGATATCCCAAAGTTATAGAGGGTTGAAGGTTAGGTTCTTGGCTGTGAGAATGAGGCACAGACATATCCTCACCCTTACTGGTATGGAAGGATTATTGGGATTTTTCACACCAAAGTTGTCTATACAGGACCCCAATCATGTCCTGCAGAGTCTCGAACCATGGATTTTCTGTGGGTGCGCTGGCTGGGACGAGATCCAAACAATAACTACTGTGATGGATGGACAGCACGTCAACTATCCTGAATTGGATTTGTACATTATGAGGACAATGCCGCCTTTGGCTTTTTGAATCCAAGCCTCATTCTCCAAGCAGTTCATCTTATTCGATGTTTCTCCCTTGGTCGTACAAGTAATCTTCTTCCACAACGATCTCTTTGTCGCCTTCCTAGTGAAAAGGATGAAGATTGGGATATGTTCTATGTAAATATGTGAGTATGTGTGGTTGTACATTGTTTTAGCTCAGTTTACATCCTTAGATTTGTTGATCGTGACATGTTCATGCACTTTTGAGGTGGTGGTATTGGCCATAAGTCCATCCAGCAGGCAATCAAGAAATTCTGTGATGACTGGTGGCCAGATGAGTTGGAAAAGGGCAACCATGCAGCATCCAACAGTGCAGATGTGATTGTCTCTGACCCAGAGGACTCAGTACCAGCAGCTGGAGCTGATGTCGAGGTTCTGGATTCCAAAAATGACACAGAAAATGAATCAGAGGCAGAACCTGAAGAGGTCGAGTCACTGAATGAAAGCCAAATGGGTAGCAATGCCGAGGTTGACGAGGAGGAAGTTGTTGAGGATGATATTCAGGCTGAGGGTGACTTAGAAGATGAACTTGAATATGCAGATTTCTGATCTTTGTACAATGTATTCCAACATATTCCAATGTATTATAACGGTGTGCAACTGACAATCATCGGTCGCAATTATTGTTAGTTATTGACATACATTAAAACACATTACAACAAATCATGATCAATCATGAGATTTCCGCTTTTCTGTTGATGATCGAGCTTCGTCTGAGCCATGGCCGTCATCACCTGCGTCCGCTGCGTGGGCGTGTTCCCGCCCCTCGTTCCACTCGCCGAAGCATCGTTCGACATCGGGGCAGGGATTGGTGGGTATTGGTCAGGTTCTTCTGTCAGCTTTTGATCCTTGTTTGAGGAACAATGGCCTAGGCGCGTTTTTGGGGTGTTTTGAGGCGTGGGAATTTCGGTTGTTTGACGTGGTTGTAAGCAAGCAGTGTCCTCGCCGAAATTTGATCATCATGGCCATCGATCTGTCATGTCTGTCATGCATCGCTTTCGAATCCTCATCTGATTTGTGTGTTTGAGTTTGATTCTACCGTCTGTGGTCTCAGTCTGCTGGAAGCTAGGATCTAATTCAAGCTTTTCACCCTTATCCTGCCTCTCTTGGAACACAGAGCACTGGTAGGCACCATGTTTCTGTTCTGCTCTCAATGAATTCTAAGTAACGTGCTGACGCCACGATCATATCATTACAACCTCTACACCAACACCTGAAGTTACAGAACAAAAACTTCTGTTGCTAGGATGTTCGCTAACAAACAAACGCATGGGCCCGAGTGATCAAGAAGTGCGCAAACCCATCAATGGTGCCAAGCACCGCAACTGTCTCTAAGAATACATTTACGGAACTTCGCGCGTCATCCTCTCACGGGGCTCCTCCTTCACTCCTTCCCTTAACCGCAGGCAGCCTGAATGTCAAGCTCAGACCACTCTATACCTCCCCTTTTCGAGATCATTCATAGCTTCGGCAAACAACCCTCACCTTCATCAGCCACACATGCTGATAAAGTTGGGCAACGCGAAGCATCGCAAGGGAATCATGGACTTACAACAGTCGGCCCCATTTCATCGAGTGAATCCACTTCCGAAGTGCCTACCGGAGAAATCGATGATTCGGATCAAGTTCCACAGGACGTAGAGTCTACAAACTCTCCTGACTGTGTACCTGAACCCAGCACAACTGCTCCATTTTGGGACGGACCCTCCGATTCACAGAAAGTTACGAATTACACCGATGGAACTACTACAGGAGGTCCCATTTCACCGAGTGAATCCACTTCCCCTACTGGAAAAATCCATGATGCGGATCAGGTTTCACAGGGCATAGAGTCTACAAACTCTCCCGAATTTGTACCTGAACCCACCACAGCTTTTCCCATTCGCACCGACGGACCTTCCAGTTCAAGGAAACTTATGGTTGATCTCGATGAGCCGATGGACCTTCCTGCAAAAAAACGCTTCAAACGGACGCCGGAATCATATCATGTTGAATTAGAGAGAGTAAGAAAGGCGCTCCAAGACATGCAGCAGTCCTCGGTGCCATTAATGGCACCTGTGAAAGGATTCTTGGAGGCTATTACAGATATAGAGGTATGTGACATTCATAATATATCATAACACCATGGTCACCTTTGATGCCCTCAGAACGTTTGTCAGGAGGAATGGGAAGGCCCAGGTTTAGCGGCAAAACTTAGTAGGTTGAAATTCATTATCTCCCAACATCGTAACGAATCCGATTCGTCTGACTTTGCGAGTCGTCTTGATGGGATATCAGCGTGAGAGCATTTCCAATCCTTGATGTGAAAGCTTACCTGCTGAACGGAGTGTATAGTGTCATAAACCACCAGATGGCTGTCGTTCGGAAAACAATCTCGAACAAGTTACAGAGACGTGCTGGAGAAGGCTCGCAAGAGTACAATGATATTGCTACATCATATCGCACAATTTCTGAAATTTTGCCCATTCAAAATAATCTAGAACAGCAGTCTTCAGTTCGTCCACAGTTTCCCTCACAAATCGGGAACATTATCCAACCATGGTCTAACGTCTCCTTTGGTAAGCGTGTTTGTTGAATTAGGAATCGAGTTGTGAGAGCTGAGACGATCCCCGTTTTCCATTGCAGACGCTCAGGATGTTAAAATAGAAAACACAATCACCGTCAGTAAGTGTGGTGAAACATGGCAGTGTAATCACAATCTCACAGCCATTTAGACCCTGGACCCGATCCTCTCGGAAGGCTGCCGCGTGCACCGTACGCGGCCTACAATGCAGCATGTTCTACGCGGCATGGATGCACAAAGGGCACTCGTGAGCTGATCCTCGCCAAGCTTGAAGCATGGGCAACCGGGTTTCTCCCTTCCAATATATATTGGATGTGTGGTATGGCCGGAACGGGAAAGACCACAATTGCTTACTCATTCAGCAAGATACTCGATCAGTTAGGAATGCTTGGAGCCACCTTCTTCTGTTCTCGTGCGCGAAACGAATGCAGGGATGTCGATCTGATCATTCCTACTCTAGCTTATGGACTTGCTCGACGGTCCACTTCTATTGGTAATGCTCTCTGCTATATTCTGGAACAGGACCCCGATGCTGGCACCCGGGAAATTGATTTCCAGTTTCGCAAGCTCATTATGACACCCGTCACCACTACACCAAGAGAACTCCACCACAAACATACCGTCGTCGTCATCGACGCTTTGGATGAATGTGACGACCAATCCAAAGTTGCCAAGATGCTATCAATCATTTTGGAATGTATTCCCCTTTCACCCATAAAGTTCTTCATCACCGGCCGACCAGAGCAAGAGCTCCGGAATATGTTTAATTTAAAATCATTCAGGTCCTCGCCAAGGACTTATCTACACGATGTGGAACAGGATATTGTACGGGCTGACATCGAGATTTATGCAAGGAAGCGTTTGTGTCAAATGGCCAAGATGCGGGCCGACTTTGATTGGTCGTCAGATGAGTGGCCTCCCAAGTCCGAGCTCGAGTCTCTTGTCGATGGTTCAGGAGCTTTATTCATATATGCTGCTACTATATGCCAATATGTTGGGGGAGGGGGCGACATGCGGCTGCGTCTTACTGAACTGACCAGACGGTCTGCAAGAAGCCCACAGGGAAAAACCAGGCATCTAGACGAGCTTTATGGCCACATACTACAGGTGGCATATGAAATGGCGGATAATGAGGAAAGGAAGATTCTTACCCGAGTCCTTCGGGCGGTGATCAGCGTTCGCAATCCCCTTTCGATCCATAGCCTTGCTGTTTTGCTGGCTTTGAGTTGCGAGGAAATCTATGCAGCATTGGGATTTGTTCATTCAGTCATACGTACACCCGAAACTCGGGATTACACCCTGCCAATTACCACATTCCATGCCTCCTTCTCTGATTACCTCACGGACAGCAGTCGTTCCGGAAAGCGCAGCCTCGACTCCGTTGAGTCCCACAGAGGCCTTGTTCATTCATGCCTAGGGTTGATGCAACGTCGCCTTGAGAAGAATATATGTCACGTAGATGTGCGACTCGCAAATGCGAAGATATCGTCTGCAGACCACATTTCCCATGCTCTTACTTATGCTTGTGTTTCTTGGGCTTCTCATCTCACCGAGCTGGTACCCGAAGCTCCTGAAATCGACGAACTGTACCACTTCTTTAAAAACAAGGTTCTGCAATGGATAGAGTGCCTTAGTCTCACTGGTCATCTGGAGAGTGGAATCCGGTCTTTAAAAAAATTAGAAACTTGGGCAGAGGCAAGTCATCTTACTATATGTACAATTAATCTCTCAATTGTGGCCGTTAGAGTCAACACGACTTGGTATTGAAATTCATTGATGCTCGACGGTTCATCACAGAGAACTTTGAACTTCTCAAAGACTATGGTCTCGAAGCATACAGTTCCGCGTTAGTATGGCTTCCAGAAGAATCGCAGATCCGCCAACAATATCCCGATGTTCCAAACTCTAAGATGACCATCGTGGGGGGAATACGAGGAACGTGGGGGGTCTGTGAGGCTGTTCTTCACGGGCATGTCCACGGTGTGATATCTGTAGTCTTCTCGCCAGACGGCAGCCGGATTGTGTCTGGATCTAATGATAGGACCGTGCGAATCTGGGATGCGGTAACAGGACAGTCACTGGCCGTACTGGAAGGGCATTTAAGAGAAGTCTGTTCAGTCGCTTTCTCGCCAGACGGCACTCGCATTGCATCTTTATCACGTGATGGGACTGTCCGAATCTGGAATGGGACGACGGGCGATTCTGTCCAAATCTGGAATGGGAGGGCGGTCCATTGGATGAGACTAATCCAGGGGGATTCCGGAGCGGTCCATTCAGTCGTTTTCTCGCCAGATGGCACTCACATTGCGTCATCATCAATTGACGGGACTGTCCAAATCCGGAATGGGGCGACTGGCAAGTTGGAGAGATTTCTCAAGAACCCAATTGGAGACGACTATTCAGTCGCTGTGGAGGGATCACTCGAGAACACATTTGGAGACAAATATTTAGACCCTGTGGAGGGATCACTCGAGAACACATTTGGAGCCGACTATTTAGACGCTGTGGTGGGATCACTCAATATCCCATTAAGAGAGGTCTATTCAGTCGCTTTCTCGCCAGATAACACTCGCATTGCGTCATTACTAAATGATTGTACTGCCGGAATCTGGAATGCGGGGACGGGTGAGTTGGAGAGACTGGTCGAGGGGCATTCAGGAGAGCTCTGTTCAGTTGCTTTCTCGCCAGATTGCACTCGCATTGCATCATCATCACGTGATTGGACTGTCCCAATCTGGAATGCGGGGACGGGCAAGTTGGTGAGATTACTCGGAGTGAAGCGAAACTCTCTTGAATACCAAAAAACTATAGCTGAGGGGCATTCCGATTCTGTGAACTCAGCTGTCTTCTCCCCAGACGGCAACTACATCGTTTCTGCATCCAACGACACGACCGTCCGAATTTGGAGTTTAGTGACGGGAGTATCGGTGGCCGTACTCAAGGGACACTCGAATTGGGTAACATCGGCCGTCTTCTCTCCAGACGGCAGCCACATCGCCTCTGCCTCTAATGATAGGACTCTAAGGATCTGGAAATCGATAACTGGACCTTCGGTGGCCCCGCTTAAAAAAAAGGAGTATTCGCACTGGGTGGCATCGCTGGTATTCTCACCAGATGGCAACCACATAGCTTGTACATTCTCCGACAACACTGTGAGAATTTGGCCAGTGATATCTGGCAGGTCAATAGCCATGCTCGAGGGCCATTCAGACTGGGTGACCTCTGTGGTCTTCTCACCGGATAGCAGCCGTATTGCATCTGCTTCCCAGGACGCCACTGTTCGCATTTGGAATGTGGAAACGAATGAGTCGGAGGTTATATTCAAGAAACATTCAAACACTGTTACATTAGTCCTCTTTTCGCCAGACGGTCAGACCCTCGCGTCTTCATCCGAAGACAACACGGTTCATATATGGACGACGATGAAAGGAGAATCCATTACCACTCTCAATGGCCACTCAACACGAGTTTTATCGGTCGTCTTCTCGCCAGACGGTCGCCTCATCGTCTCTGGATCCAACGATAGGACCGTCCGAATCTGGACGTCAACGAATGGCAAGTTAGTTGCTTTGCTCGAGGGGCATACAGACTCGGTTGTTTTGGTCGTTTTCTCTCCCGAAGGTAGCCGCATTGCGTCTGTATCGCGTGACATGAGTATCAGAATCTGGACCGCAACAACGGGAGAGCTGGTGGCTGTACTCCAGGGTCATTCAGGATGGCTTGAATCCCTGATCTTTTCACCGGACGGAAGCCGCATTGCTTCTGCATCTTCCGACTACAGTCTCCATATTTGGGAGGTGGCGACGCGCGAGTCGGAGGTTTTCCCCAACCCCATTTTACAGCCCCAGCGTCAACATCAGTCCCCAATCCTTCATACTGTACAGTCCCCAGGGTGGAAAATCACTCGACCAGGGTTGTTTGTGTCCATAGATAGGAAGTGGATCCTTGATGATAATGGCCAACCAAGATGTTGGATTCCACCTCGCTATCGTGATTTCACCCACTTCGACTGTCGCAATTCCACAATATGCTTTGCTTATCCCTCGGAACGTGTTGTGATATTGAAAGTGAGTTCTATGCCTATGAGTTAGCTATCATAAGTGAAAATATCTCATTATCAATTTGCAGGCCGAATAGTATTCACAAAACATCCCCATAATCCGGAAATTCATTGTTGTTGTTTGATTCACTCCTTAGATTGTATAGAATGAGAAAAATATATTATATTTGTGATTTTTCAAAAACTCGCAGTCTTTTTGAGCTCTGAGTCCACAAAATAACTAACACAATATTATACTACATTCCTGAATATTCCTACAAATATCTGTACAATATGACCATCCCAAGGTGCATCTATGTGTATGTACATATACTCACTCAAAACCATCAAATCATGACAATATCATTGATATTTGATCACTCTGCCTATTTTTGACAATATATTCAAGAAATGACTATCCTATTTTCCTCACATTATTTCTGATTTTTCTCAGCTTTTATTCAATACTTATTGTCTTCCTATCCTGGTGTCTACCCCAGTGAGGTGTGCATACAGAGGTATTCAAAGCAATTGTCAAGTACACATCACCAACCTTTGGTTTACTTAGTCATACCAGCTAAAGATCTACTGTATAATCCTACATACAAGAGATCAAGTCAAATATTCACAAGTCACTAGTATATTAGCCTTGACTCAATACTGTCAAGTACACATATTGAGACCTGTCCACTTGGCAGTACCGACCGAACAACCATCCTATATCCACGACCAAGTGTCCATGCCACATGCATAACACTTGGTACACTGGTCTCGTCTCAGTACATCCACCACATACACTCCTTGTCCTCACCTTTCAGTCCATCTCACCTCGAGACTTCCTCCCTTTGTATTATCCTCAGCCACGACTCCATTGTTTTATAATCGGCCACTCCCTATTGTCATATCTTCGGTCACGGTCACGATCCTATTATTCTACCCTTTATTGTTCTATGCCCGTTTACATTCCTTGTTCTAATTTTACTCATTGTGGACAATAACCGCATGCTCTGCATACCTTGTTGTTCTACATTCCTTATTCCACATGTCGCTTCTTAACCTATATAAGTAGGACATGCATGTACATATTTCCTCATTCTGGGTATCAACTAGGCCTAGGCCCTTCTACCTTCTTCCCCTCTGTAAAGTCCTCAACTCGGGCTGGCATTACCAGCATCCTCCCAAGTACCTGTCTGTTGCAAATCGGTGGCATGCACGGCAAGTAGGGTGCAATACACGAGTACATTGAAGCCAACGCCACTACTCTTGGCCTGCAGGACTTGGCCATTGTCCACCCGACAACCCTCGGCAGTACGGAAGTCCGTCAGTACCTGAAGCTTGACAAATACACTCACACCACACATCCAGTCTATCTATTATGATGTAAAGGAATAATGTAATCATAATTAAAGTATATCTCTCAAGGTTGAAGCAATGGCAAGGTTCTGAATAGGGTTTGGCTTTAACTTGTATATTGTACCCACCAGACCGCACTGGATCCTAATTTCATAAAGGTGAGAATGGAAATGAAGCCTGAGATGAACAGAAGAAGCTTAGTCAATATCTTAGCTGATTATCTGACTGAAGAACAGACTACTGAATGTATAAGATGTTTATACTACTTTCAAATCTACGAGGAGTTGACTGGGTTCCTATAATAGATAAGTATCAAGTACACATACCAGGTATCGGTTCACTTAGTAGTGTCAACCAAATGATCAGTCTAATTCTATGTACAAGTGACTAAATCTTATACAAGTCACTCAGTATGTCAGTCTTAGCTCAGTACATTCATTATCTACATCTCCCATCTTATCTATCATCCACTCTTCTCTCATTTATTATCCATCACCCCTACCCTGTTTATTCTTTATTTCTTGGCCCATTTCACCTTAAGACATTTTCTATTGTTTTATCCTTGGCCCTGACCCTATTGTTTTATATTTGGGCAGTTTCTATTATCCTATTTTTATACACACTCTTATTATTTTATTCTCAACCATATTTCATTGTTCTATTCTTGATCACTGTGGACAATACTTCCACATGGTCTCCATACTTTATTCTTCCTACCATGTCTTACACCATCCTGATTCCACATCTCACTTCTTAACCTATATAAGTAGTACATGGATGTAGATATTTCTTTATTCTGAATATCGACTTGGCTTATACCTTCTTGCCTTCTCTCCTCCTATCTGAAGTCCCTTACTTGGGCCAATACTCTTGGCACTCTCCTAGGTATTTCTTCTATCCCAAATCAGTAGCACACATGAAAAGTAAGGTACAATGTATGAGTATGTTGAAGCCAAGCCACTCCGATCAGTCTGTAAGACTTGGCCGATTCCTGCCAGCATCATAAAGTTGGTACTATTGTAATAGTACTTGGCCCACTTATCATTGGCATTCTCAGTGTCTGACAGTATACTCAGAATCAAACTACTTCCTGTGTTTCACTTCTTACATTATGCCTCTATGAACTAGACCTTTGACCTATGCAGAAGATAGCTGTATCACCCCTATAGTGATACAATAATGGCATGTGGTGCCTCTAGCACTTCACTCCTCTATATCAGTTATATTTCTCCACCACCAATTGAACTACAATGTCTCACCTCCCCCTTTGAGCAACAATCACACATTGAAGAGTTATTCAATGACAACATAGAATACGTAGATAATGACAATGGCAACTAGGGGCTCTACTTGGTAGAGGACGAACTCGGCTTGGTAGACCCCTATGAAGATATTGAGGCTGAGGGATAGCCTCAACAAGACTGGCAGGCAGACATGCCTGAACCCCCTCATACCCCTGTAGCTGTACCTTCTCAACCTGCAGCCATACCCCTGCAAGCCAGGTAAGCTCCCCGAGTCGGGCAAGCCCCACAGGCCAGGCAAGCTCTACAAGCCAGGCTAGCTCCTTAGGCCAGGGCACCTATAAACCCAGCCAACAATAATGACCTTTTGAATGCAATCCTCCTCAGCAGAACAGCCCAACAGCATTATCAGGACAGACAAGCTGCCAGAATTCATGAGCCAGAACCCTTTGATAGAACCGATCCAAAAAAAAAACTAAAAGGTTTTATTTTTCTCTATAGGATGAACTTTTGGATGTGGCCCAACTCATTTCCCAATGATAGGCAAAAGATCAATTATATAGTCTCCTATCTAAAAGGAATGGCATTGGAATGTTTTGAGCCTTACTTAACCAGTAACCCCAATATGGAACCTCATTGGATGAGTGACTTAGAGCTATTCATCAATGAGCTGTAAATCAATTTCAGCTCATGAGATAAACAAGCCAATGCTGAGATCACCCTTGAGAAGCTGACAATGCAGGATAATCATGAGGCAACTAGGTTTTTTGTAGAATTTTACAGGCTCTTGGCTCTTGTTGATAACAATGACAACACTTTCCTCTACAAAGTATATATGGCACTGCTGAAACACATCAAGGATGGCCTCATTTACTTCAACAAACCCCATATCCTTAATGACCTTCGAAACCTTGTTTAAAGGATCAACATGAGGTACTGGGAATAAAAGGCTGAACAATCTCAGGAGGGTAGTAATGAGCCAAAGAAAGATTCAAAATCGGACAAGTCTGGCAATAATCTACCTTGGACAACCATCACCAATGTAACAGCAACAATAACATAACAGCAGCAACAAGGACACCTGTTAAGTGTCAGTAGTGCCAAAGATATGGGCAGAGAGTAACCAAGTCCTGCAGGCCAAAAGTAGTAGCTTTAACTTCAATGTACTTATGTGTTTCACCCTACTTTCCGTGCATGCTACCAATTTGGAACAGAAGGGATACTCGGAGAGTGCTAAAGGTGCCAGCCTGAGTAGAGGACTTTACAAGGGAAAGGGAAGGTAAGGGGCCTAAGCCTAGTTGCTACCCAGAATGAGAGAGTATGCACATGCATGTCTTACCTATATAGGTTAAGAAGCAACATGTGGAATAAGGAATGTGGGATAATAAGGTATGCAGAGCATGTGGGGGTATTGTCCACAATGAGCAAAAATAGAATGGAGGAATATAAACGGGGATAGGACAATGAAAATAGAATAATAGGAATGTGGCCAAGGATAGGACAATAGGGAGTGCCCAACTATAAAACAATAGATCATGGCCGAGGATAAAACAATGGTCAGATGTTCCAAGGTAAGATGGGTCAAGGAGTAAGGAGCGGACAGGGTGGGATTAATAGATAGTGAATGGGGAAAAGTGGATAAAGGATAGGGATAAGGAATGTAGATAGTAGATGTGCAGAGCTGAGACTAGCATACCAAGTGACTTGCATGTGGCTTGGACACTTGTGCATGGATGTAGTCTGACTGCTTGGTTATAACTGCTGAATTACCAGATACTTGGTATGTGTACTTGACAATACCTGTGAAAGGCAACAAATTCCCACAGTGATTTGCTCTTCCAACTGGGCCAAAAGGCCACTATTCTAGGTTATCTGGCATTAGTCTGTGGGCACTATTTAAACAGCAACTTGTTCCATGTATTCACCAACCATTGCAATGGTATGTAACAGTACCTTCCCCTTAGGTACCAAGTCCTCGAGGTGCCACAGTGATGATATCTTAACAGGTTTCCCAGGCCTGTCTGTGGCTCCCCCTAAGTGTTAAATCCATGTGTCGGTGCTTAGCTAGAGGCTTCTAGAAGGGTTTCTGGAGGGTTCTGAAAGGTTTCCAAAGGGGGGTTTGTACTCCAGAGGTGGGGGGACTAAAGGTCACAGGTTCATGATTGGAATCGGAATGGGGACGGAAAGATGGAAGTACTGGGGGTCTTAGGACTGTTCACGGTATAGGGTGGTACAAGTCGTTTGAAGTCACAGGGACTTGGCTTCAACTTATATATTACACCCTCCTCGATTGTCTGTCCCTAATTTCAGAAAGTCGGAAAGTTTACCAGAACTGAATTGGAAACTACGATGCAGAATTAAGTCGATATTTGTACTGGCGAATAGTCCAGTCAACTGGTGACTTATATACATGTATCTAGTCTTTGTACTATCTTTTGCCAAGTAAAGACAAGGGGGGGAAGAGAGTACAAGAGGCAATATAGTACGAAAAACAAGGGAGTGAGGTATGTGATGATCCTGCACATCATTTATCAAAGGAGCAGAACCTTGGCTTCGGAATCTTCAGAGGTTCGGAAATGTGGAACCTCAGATTGATGTATCAGAATATTGGAAAGTGGTTATTCAGACTTTGAGCAGTCGGAAAGGTCCTAGAAACAGTGTGGGTGGTTGTGGAGTTTAATGTGGGTTTATTAGTGGCATGGGCCATAACAGTATCCCTCCACTAGGACCGAGCCCTTGAGGTCCTAAGCTTAATCTTGGCATGAATTGAGCAGAGAAGAGCATAGGACTATTTTTTAGGCATATTGGGATGTAATAGGTTTTTTTCCGAGTGCCCATCTGATGCATATATAAGGGGGCTTTTTTCTTCTCCCTAAGTTCCTTTCCTGCCCTTACCTATGTCCGGAATGGAACAGGATATCAAAGCGGAAGTTTTGGAGCAGGTGCATGCCCTCAAGGCTGAATGTGCAGAATGGATTTGCTTGATGAGGGAGGAAGGGGTGTGGAAATTGGAGGTTGCCCGGAAGATTGGAGAAGATCGGAGGGACAAAGTCCAAAGGCCGGGGGGAAAAACAAAGGGGGGCGGATCAGAGGAGGAGGAGGAGGAGGAAGGAGAAGGATCAAGCCGTGGAGCGTGATGCCCAGGCTCTAGAGTCTGACCTTTTGGCCAGTCAGGTGGCCAAGGAACTAGAGGATTTACCATCCTGGCCCATTGGGATCCAAAGTGGGGGTATTCTGCATCGGGAGACCGAGTCCAAAGAATCTTCGGATAGCGGTGACCCTTTGGATGCAGAGTCTGCCTACTCATCCTCTGGAGGCAATCCAGGGGGTGAGGAGGATGTCTATATCTTGCCTGCAGTCAGGGCAAGCACTGTTGCGAGGGACATGGAGAGGAAGCGTCGGAGATGTCTCGAGAAGGATGCCTGGATTTCGGGGGCACAAAAGGCCTTCAAAAATCAGGTTGCTTGGGATGTACAGGTGACCGGGAAGGAGGTGGGTCTCGGGCCCTTTGAATCTAGTTGCCGGGAATTGATTCATTATCAGCCTGACCTATACCAGGTTGCCAGTCCAGGGGTTCCTCCTATGTTGAGGTTGGAACCCTGTGATAGGTGTCGCAAATGTGGAGATCCTTGTATGTGGACCACGTTGGTCAAAACCTGTGTTCCCTGTTAGAAGAGCAGGGTGAAGTGCAAGGTCAGTGGGGTGCCGGTTGTTAAGGGGGCAACCTCGAGAAAGAGGTGGCCAGAGGAGACAGAGGTTCCTGAGGTGTCCTCTTTAAAGAAAATGAAGGTTGAGGTACCAGTTCCTCCCCTTCCGAAGGACAGGGGTGCCACAAATGATGACATCCAACTTGCCTTCCACCATGGGCGCCATGGTTCCGGAAGCCGCACGACGGATGTTCTTAGCCCCGCAAAAGGAGAAAGCGAAAGTATCGACAAGCTTAACGAGAAAGACCTGAAACTGGGTGATTCTGTGCGCGCTAGTCAATATTACCCTAATGCAAGGATCCAGGTACGCACGCGAAACGATACCTTGGGAAGGAAATGGTCAACGATCATGTGTCGAATGTACAGTGTATTAGGCTCACCCGAGGCACGAAGCAGGCCCATGGGAGAAAGTCGCACTGATCAAAGATCAAAAAGCCTCACACGGTTTTTTTTTGCATGGAAGGTACTCACAGGTTTGCATAAATTCCATATGGAGTTCCTCCATTCCCGGGGAGTGTCACGCCATCTAACCATCTCTTAGGTCTGAAGTCACCTGCATCGGCACCCCATACTTCCTTAGACCTTCAACAGAAGAAGTCCAAATGTCAGAATCACCCCCTTCCTCTCATGTAATTTGGGAATGGTGTATAATACTGACCAATTATATCCACAGATAGAGATGAGAACATTTTGTCTTGGGCTGATTGGTATATCCGTGATGGTTTTCCCGTCGGTGGTACAGATGGGAGTGGTGATCGGGATAGATTGCCTGAGACCAGCGTACAATGAGGGTGATATCTGAGTGTCTCCTATTCAGATTGACCAACAATTGTCAACAATTGTCAAAAATACACTCTTCTTATGTGATTGAAACGCGCGCGCGTACCTTGATCACTGCCAGACAGTATGGCAGGGCATTCAGGTCCATCGTAGACATGTCACGCAGATTTTAAGAATTAGTGAATTTTATTCAAGATCCCAATCAGTCCGGAGAGCGGCTCTGATCTCCTCCCTCAGCTTCGTCTGCACAGTGGGGTGGTTCGCAAGTTCCCATAGTGCCCACGTCAGTGAATTAGAAGTAGTTTCGTCTGAATATGGAGGAGAGTTTGAATGATGATTGATACAAGAAGCGAGAGTATTTCCAAGACACTTACGTCCCGCAAACATAATCGTTCTGAATAGACACAGTGAGTAATGCGCTAGGAGAAGAAAAGAAAGAAAGAAAGAAGAGGGATAATACCTCATTTGTGCGAAAAGTTCCTCATCGCGTAATTTGCCACCATCCTTCTCAGAAAAATTTACCTTAACTGCAAAAATAAATTAATGCTCCACCATGAATCAATATTGCAGATAAAAATGGCGCCAAACTGAGATGGCTCATGAGGTCCTTTCCGATTTGTTCACCCCTTTCAAGACGGGCCGTCTTCTGAGCGACAATCTCGCTGGCAACGGCCGTCGCCGTTTTCGCCACGGCTCGCATATGGGCGATGCCTTGTGACGGGAGAGAGGCGAGGACATGGAAGGCGAAAGGTGGAAGAAAACTCAACAGCTGTTGTACAAAAACTTTGCCGGGGGATCTGACGACATGTGTGTCTACCCTGTAGTTGAAAATGGTAAGGAAACCGTTCTGTAAAGATATAGGAGACATGGGAAATACATGAGGTTATGGTAGGTAGGTCCTCGACAGTTCATTCTCAGTGTCGTCCAGAGCGCCGAAATCATAGTCGAAAGCAGCTAATAACGTAGTGTTACACACACACACACACACACTCACTCACTCACTCAGAAACATAGTGAGAAATGATCTGAGTCGTACCAATCCTTGAGCATCAAGGTTGCTCGAGAGAGCCATCTGGACACGTTTATTGTTGCGTGATGTTGACCACGCTCTTTGATGGCGTCGTTCCACATATTACATAGCTAAAAAAACATATTTGCTGCGATAAGCACCTCGAACATCCGTTGCCCATGGAATGACTCAACCTTTTGAGCAGCATCAAAAAAAAATCGGAATGTATGTCCGAAACTCAGCTGCAGCGAACGCTGGTGCTATGATTTTCCTTTGCCATTTGTGGCTGGCTCCTATAACTACATACATGTAAATAATAATAGACCGAGCGTGCCCCCAAAACACGTCTTACCTTCAATGACAAGGAGACTCGATCCCAAGAGAAATTTATTGGCCACTTTCCTCTCTGGTGCTTTGACAAAGTTGGAACTTGCTGTAACGTGTATGTATAGTAAAGCCTTGGGGTCTGAGATTAAGAGTCGATCTTCCTGAATAAAAAGTGTGTGTGAGGTGTTTGAATTGGAGCTGCAACGAATCCAAGCAACAACATGCCCCGAGGATCCCCTTTAGGCGAAAGACGTGTCCAAACTCGCCTTGCCATCTAAAATTAGCTACACCAGCTTCGCCTTGGAGCCATTCTCCCATATAACCTAAAACACACACATGCATACATTATCAAGCTCCGTTAAAGACGAGATCGAACTGATCAAACTCAACTACCCAAATATGAAAGAAGGTGAAGGCGGGCCGGGAATATGTGCAATCGAAACACGGTTCCGACGTTTAGACCACCCTCTGAAAGTTATATTCACGAGGAGAGCCAAAGACAATGTGAAAGCGATCAAAACAAGTTGTCTAAGGCCATTTGTAGAAAATGGGTTCACAGTTACTGGACGCTAGGCAAGCCAAAAATTAATACCTGCTAAAAATATTCCATTTCGGTAACGCTAAGCAAAAGGTTCCCACTTGTTGGGCATGACCCTGTGTCACGCGTGTGACGAGCTATATTGTTCCCCCGTATGTTTGTTCCCACGGGGTGGGTCGCAAAACAATATCCGATTCAAAGAATCACTGATGGTGGTAGGAAAAATTAGCTCATCCCCATTTTAAGGCATCCTTCTCTGAGTTCATATATAACTCAGCGACTTCTTCTATCAATCAAGCCGATCTCGAAAACGTTACCAATCTCTTTCCAGAAACAACCCATTCGAGTTCTTCTTTCAGGATGTCGGTAAAGAAGGCACTATGCAACTCATCGCCATCACCAAGCTCCTGCGAGAGGCCTCCCTACCCTACGGTGCAAACAGGCTTGCGACAAACAGCGACCTGCAAAAGGCGGTTGCCGACATCAAAGAGACCCACCGCTTCCTATGGGGCTGTGGTAAAATGGGGCCTGAGAGGAGCTAGCAGCCAGGCTGCCTCACAAAGGCAAAAGATGTCACCGGAGCCTCAATAAAAACAGGTTTTTATCTCAACAAAGAATGTATCAAGGGATGCCCTCTTTCTCAATTGAGAACCTGCAATAGTAACAAGGTACTGTAATGACATTATCACTAATTTCTTTGAGCAGAACCCAGACATGGCACCCCCAATATCCTAGCTTATTAGGGGAATAACCAAGTCTGCTACTGGCAACATCATAAACTGTCAAAGATGCCTCACTTACCATAATGCTTCAAATGCTACTTGGCAGCTCTCCCTTCTTCACTAACAAGGGACATCATCTGAATCTCACTATGCATCTGGAACATGACCTCACTTCCTCCTGAGCATATGAGTTTGCTATAGACTTAGGCCAACTTTATAATGTCCTGAAAGGGCCAATCAGTCACACTCAATCTCAGTATCAAATTTCAGCTAACATCCAAAGGCTTCCTGCTCTATAGTTTGCAATTAGGTCCTTAGCATTTGTTAAGGTACAATTCTTCCACACCACTCAGCCATCTAAGAAGCTGGTAGAAATATTTCTCAGCCCTTCAAGGTTATCATCCAAGCTGGTAGCTGTTAAGTACATGTTACCAAGCCTCAGTTCATAGTGATTGGCACAGATATTGAAAACCCACATGGGTAATAGGTAAGGGTATCCTAGGTATGGGTTAGGGTCAGGATTGGCCAACCCTACCCAAACCCATACCTGCAAGGCAGGTTGAGGTGGGTTTCCTACCCTTTTGGGACAATGGAAGTGTCAAGTCTATGATACCAAGCTCTGGTTTACTTGGCAGTACTGACTGAGTGACCCTTACCGTTTAATCCCACATACCAATGACAAGTTATTCCTCACTAGTACATAGTCTCAGCTCTGTACATTTGGCACATTATTTGGTTCACTCTCCTCATCCCACCCCCTCTATTCTTTATTATTCTGTCAAGCTTTGGGTACTGACGGACTTCGGGACTGCCAAAGGGTCAGGCAGAGCATGTGGTTATTATCCACAACGAGTAAAATTAGAATGAAGGAATGTAAAACAGGGATAGAACAATAAAGGATAGAATAATAGAAACATAACCAAGGATAGGACAATAGGGAGTGGCCAACTATAAAACAATGGAGTCATGGCCAAGGATAATACAAGGACAGGAAGTCCCAAGGTGAGACAGATCGAGGGGTGAGGAGTAGGCATGTGGGTGGTGGATGTGCTGAGCCGAGACTGGCATACCAAGTGATATGCGTGTGACATAGACACTTGGACATGGACATGGAATGGTTGCTTGGTCAGCACTATCGAATAGATGGTCTCGGTACATGTACTTGACATTAGGGAATAGCACGGGTTTGGCCAACCTGCACGGGTCACCGGGTTGGGTGCCCTTGGGTGCGGGTGCAGGTCAAGCCCAGAGCACCTGTGACCTGGCCTAACCCGGTGCATCAACCATGTACGCGTGCATGCGCATGTGTATGACACCCAACCGGCCACTTTCTCCAGTTGTACGTGTGCGCATACGATATGCACATGCATATGACACACACGTGCCGTACCGTATGACACACACATGCCGTACCATATGACACACACGTGCCGTACCGTATGACACACACGTGCCGTACCGTATGACACACACGTGCCATACCGTATGACACACACGTGCTGTACCGTATGACACACACGTGCCGTACCGTATGACATGCACACGCCAACACCAACAAGCTGTACGTGCACGCGTACAATGCGTTTGCACGTGCACATACAACACATCCATGTCGGCGCATACACATATAGTGCGTTCATGTCGGCTCATTCATGTCCGTCCGCGCATCTGTGTACTGCATGTTTATGTTGGTGCATGCACATACAGCGCATTCATGTCCACGCGAACGTGACATACGACATGAACGTGCCACAGGCATGCGGGTGCACCACGCACCCGACACCTGTTGACCTGTGGGAAAAAACCCATGGATTGACGGGTTCGGGTTTCCCATGGGTCGGGTGCGGGTCACCTACATTTGACCTGTGGATGACCTGTGCCATTCCCTACTTGACATATTCCTTCATTCCCCATCCTTCTCTTTACCTATTTTCTCTCAGGACATTCACTATTCATGTATTATTTGGTCATGGCCCTATTGTTTTATGTTCAGCCACTTTCTATTGTTCTATTTTCACCCACTCTCCCATTATTCTATTATCAGCCATATCTCATTATTCTATTCTTGATTACATTCCCTATTCTATTCTTGATCATTGTGGACAATACCTCCACATGCTCTGCATACCTTATTGTTCTCTATTCTTTATGCCTGTTAGGAACCGTATACCAGCATGTCCAACTATGCATTTCGGCCCACTCAGCCCAACTATGCCCTCACTTGCCTATTCAACTATATGCCCTCAGCCCATGGACTATATGCACCTTGTGTATCTATCTTGGTCTCACATGCTCCTGTCAACTCATTCCACTCATTTACATCACACTCCATATGCTTGCAATTCTATTCTGTCTTCATTTACATTTAATATACTTTCATTTATGTTCCGCTCCACTTTTATTTATTTACAATTCTGTTCTGTCTCTTATATCCGATCTGCTATTACATTCCTTAGGGCAACTCCGTTAGGAATTGGGGTGACACATCACCCCCCAATGTCACAGAGGAGATCAAGATTAGGACATTGTCAAGCTTTAGGAGTGCCAAGAGGTCAGATGGGTAATGGCCAAGTCCTACAGGCCAGAAGTAGTGACTTTGGCTTCAATGTACTCGTGCATTACACCCTACTTGCCATGCATGCTACCAATTTGGGACAGAGGAGGTACTCGGGGGGTGCTGAAGTGCCAGCCTGAGTAGAGGACTTTACAGAGGAGAGGGAAGGTAAGGGGCCTAAGCCTAGTTGATATCCAGAATGAGGAAGTATGTACATGTATGTCCTACTTATATAGGTTGAATGTGTGTCAAGCGTTGGATACTGACAGACTTCGGTACTGCCGAGGGGCGTTGTCGAAAGGTCGGGCAGACTATGGCCAAGTCCTGCAGGCCAAGAGTAGTGGCGTTGGCTTCAACGTACTCGTACGTTGTACCCTACTTGTCGTGCGTGCCACTGTATTTGCAACAGACAGATACTCGGGGGGATGCTGAAAATGCTGGCCCGAATTGAGGACTTAACAGAAGAGAAGAAGGTAGAAGGGCCTAAGCCTAGTCGATACCCAGAATGAGGAAGTATGTACATCCATGTCCTACTTATATAGGTTAAGAAGCGACATGTGGAATAAGGAATGTAGGACAACAAGATATGCAGATCATGTGGTCATTGTCCACAATGAATAAAATTAGAACAAAGAATGCAAAGCGGGGATAAGACAATAAAAGACAGGATAATAGAATCGTGATTTGAAATGGGACAATAAGGAGTGGCCGAGTATAAAACAATGGGGGCATATCCGAGGATAATACAAGGACAGGAGTCCCGAGGTGAAACAGACCAAGGAATGTGGATGGTGGATGTACCGAACCGAGACCGGTGTATCAAGCGTTATGCATGCTGTGTGGATGCTTGTACATGGACGTAGGATGATTGTTCGGTCGGCACTGGCAAATAATGGGACCTCGGTACGTGTACTTGACAATGTGGGACATTAAGGCATGCAGAGTATGTGGGTATTGTCTACAATGAGTAAAATTAGAATGAAGGAATGTAAGCAGGGATAGAACAATAAAAAAGAGAATAATAGGATTGTAGCCAAGGATAGAACAATAGAGAGTGCCTGACTATAAAACAATAGGGTTGTGACTGAAGATAAAACAAGGACAGGATGTCCCAAGGTGAGGTGGAGAGAGGAGTAAGGAGTGGACAGAGTAGGATTAAAAGATGGTAAAAGGGACAAAGCAGATGAAGGATGGGGACAAGGAATGCAGATGGTGGATGTGCTAAGCCGAGACCTAGCATACCAAGTGACTTGCATGCAGCGTGGGCACTTGTATGTAGACATAGTCTGGCTGTCTGGTCAGTACTGCTGAATTATCAGACATCTTGGTACATGTACTTGATAGATGTAGTATTTCCATTCTCACTTTTCACACTCCTCAGATTTCTTATTCTATTATAGGAATCTAGTCGACTCCTAGTAGATTTGAAAGTAGTATAAAGATCTTGTACATTCAGTAGCTCAGCCCTCAGTCAGATAATCGACTTTGAATTTGACTAAGCCTTTCTCTGTCTTGCTAATCCAAAATTAGGGACCAGTGCAATCTAGTGGGTGTAACATACAAGTTGAAGCTGTACCCTACTCTGAACCTTGCCATTGTCTACCTTTGAGAGATATTACATTTAATTATGTCAAGCTTCGGTGTCAGGTCTCGGTACTGCTAGGGAATGGCACGGGTCACCCACGGGTCAAATGTGGGTGACCCGCACCCGACCCATGGCAAACCCGAACCCGTCAACCCATGGGTTTTTTCCCACGGGTCGACAGGTGTCGGGTGCGCGCTGCACCTGCACGCCTGCGGCGCGTTCGTGTTGTACGTTGCGTTCACGCCGACACGAACGCGCTGTACACGCACCTGCCAACACGAACGTGCAGTACGCGTACGCGCCGACTCGAACGCGCTGTACGCGTATGCGCCGACTCGAACGTGCAGTACACGTACACGCGGACTCGAACGCGCTGTATGCGTATGCGCCGACATGGACACGTTGTATGTGCACGCGCGAACGCGCCGACACAAACGTGTTGAACGCGTGCATGTATGGCTTGTTGGTGTCGGCGCGTGCGTGTCATACGTGTGCGGCGCATAAGCGTGTGTGTCGCATGTGCGTGCGTGTCGTACGCGCATACGTACGACAGGAGCGAGTCTCCGGTTTGGTGTCATGCGCATGTGCATGCACGCGTACATGGTTGACGCGCCGGGTTGGGCCGGGTCACGGGTGCCCTCGGCTTGACCCGCACCCAAACCCAAGGGCACCCGACCCGGTGACCCGTGCGGGTTGGCCGAACCCGTGCTATTCCCTAGGTACTGCTGATGGTGCTGTCGGAACCAGCCAAGTCCTGCAGGCCAGTTAGGGTAGCTTGGCTTCAATGTACTCGTGCATTGTGCCCTGCCTCCTGTGCATGCCACTAACTTGTAATGGGAAAAGATACTCAGGCGGAAGCCGAGGGTGTCGGCCCAAGTAAGGACTTCTGAACAGAAGGAGGAGAGTAGAGAGGCATAAACCTAGTTGATACTCAGACTGAGGAACTATGTACATGCATCTACTACTTATATAGGCTGAGAGGTGGAATGTGGAATAAGGGTGGCATAAGACATGGAAAAAAGAATAAGGTATGAAGACCATGTGGAGGTATAGTCTACAGTGATTAGAATAGAATAATGTGAGAGTAAGACAATGATGTTAAGATGCACTGAAGTCCCCTTTTATGTTTCCATTTATGCATGACTGGTATTTGGC
>QLPG01003496.1:0-16538 GCA_003314385.1 Gomphus sp. MG54
CTCCCAGCTACCAGAGAGCAGTCCTATGGAGTCCAGTCTGTTGGCATTGAGCAAATAAACCTTCTGTTAATAATCATCACTTATGAGAGTTTTAATGAGTATAAGAGTTAGGAAACAACAATAAGGACATGCATGAATACTTGGAGAATTTTTGAGCCATTTTCAAGTTAAGCTGAGCATTCTGAGGTGCATACATGTGCATATATGCATATTCCAAGTCATTTTCTTATCAACTTGAGTCAATCCAAGCAAAGAGATGGCATAATAGCTGTCAGGGGATGACCCATCCCTCCTGCAGAGTCAGATGAGGATAACATTGTAAGGTTTGACATTATTGATATCAAAGTTGGCGGGGGACCATAACCTGTTAGATTAATATCGCAACTATATCAAGACAGAATCTCAGCTCTGGTCAAGAAGCTGGTATATATAATGTACCTATATCAAGACGGACTAGGTACAGCTTGTCAGATTATGATAATATGCATCTAAGGATTACTCACATCTCAGCTCTGGTCAAGAAGCTGAGATGCTCGCATACGTGTCATGACTAAGACATGCTAAAAGGAATAAAATGGATAAAACGGAATGGGGTGTCGCTCGTTATCCTCAACAACCTCACCTCTCCCTCCCATAGGTGTGCCCTTCATTGCTTTGGAGTTTCAAGGATGTCAGAAACACTGAGGCATTGGGCCAAAACTTTAGTTGGGTTCATAGGCCTGTGGGCTGAGTTATTCAGGCTGGGCTTGGAAGTCAGTACCAAAGCTCCGCAATGATGGAAGCGACTGGACCAATTATGAGCCTCGCATTTGGAGAGCCATGGGTGCAAAAGGTCTTTGGATACATGTTGAAGGAGAGGCCACTATGCCAAAACTGTATGCAGTAGTCAACAGCATTCATGTATTATCAGATGCGAAGACACCTGCTTCGGACGATCAAATAGAAGCCCGCAAGATGCATATCATCAAATATGACAAATGCAAAAGCTTGGCTCAACATGTGATTCTGTCTACGACCTCCTTATGCATTGGATCTGTAATCAAGAACCTAACAACTGCGAAGGAGATATGGGAGAAGGTTAAAAATGATGCTACTACCAAGAGCATGTTATACCTCATTGATGCTGAAGCAGTGGTCAAGCATGCCATCTCATCTGGCCAAATAACTGGCATTGAACTTGATCCCAAGTCTAAAGCCAAATTTTGTGAGGCTTGTGCTAAGGCCAAAGCAACGTGATTGCTGTTCCCAAAGAGGTCACTCACTGGCACTACCAAATATGGTAAACGTGTACACTGGGACCTCAGGGGGCCTGCGTTGGTCCAAAGTCTCAGCAGAAACTCCTATGTTGCAGTGTGCATCGATGATGCAACTCGAGAAACTAGGATTTACTTCCAGAAAAAGAAAAGTGAAACATCTCATTCATACTCACTAGATGAAGCCTATATCAAAACCCAGACTGATAACTGCATCAAAGTATGCAGGAGTGATCGAGCTGGTCAATTCCTGTCAAAAGAACTCACTGACCACCAGGACCATCGAGGTACTATACACGAGCTTATGGTTCATGACTCTCTACCTCAGAACAGCACCGCTGAATGAGGAATGCAAACATGTACTGAACAAGCACACACGCTACTACTTGCTTCAAGTTTGCCAAGATTCTTATGGGAGGAAGCTATGAAGCATTCAGCATGGTTACAAAACTGTACACCAACACACTCACTAGATGGAAAAACCTCTTATGAGGCTAGATATGGGAAAAAAACCCACCTAGCTGGCATCCAAGAGTTCAGTGTCGCTGCATATGTCAAACAACTCAATGCTGGAAAGTTAGATACATGTGCTCAACTAGGACATTTTGTTAGATATGACCTAGAATCCAAAGGCTATAGAATCTACTGGCCTACCAAACGCTCAATTTCAGTTGAACCTAATGTTGTTTTCAACGAAAATGATGTATCTTACAGTGAATCAACTGGACTCATTCCTAGGGAACGGCACGGGTCACCCACGGGTCAAATGTGGGTGACCTGCACCCGACCCATGGGAAACCCGAACCCGTCAACCCATGGGTTTTTTCCCACGGGTCGACGGGTGTCGGGTGCGCGCCGCACCCGTACGCGACGTACGACACAAATGCGGCGTACTAACGCGCCGTACGCACGCGCGACATACGACACGTACGCGCCGTACGCGCGCGCAATGTACGACACGAACGCGCTGTACGTGCACGCGACGTACGACATGAACGCGCCGTACACGCGCGCGATGTATGACACGAACGCGCTGTACGCGCACGCGACATACGACATGAACGTGCCGCACGCGTGCATGTCATACGCGTCAGCGTACGGCGCATTGGTGTCGGCGCGTTGGTGTCAGCGCGTGCGCATATGGCGCATTGGTGTCGGCGCGAGCGCGTACGGCGCGTTAGTGTCGGCGCGAGCACGTACGGCGCGTTGGTGTCGGCGCATGCATGTACGGCACATTCATGTCATACGCGTGCGCATACAGCGCGGTTGTGTCGTACGTGTGCGCGTGCGGCGCATGCGTGTGATATGTGTGTACAAGGTTGAGGCGGCGGGTTGGGCCGGGTCACAGGTGCTCTCGGCTTGACCCGCACCCAAACCCAAGGGCACCCGACCTGGTGACCCGTGCGGGTTACCCTAACCCGTGCTATTCCCTACTCATTCCAGGTAATGCTCTAAATGAGGGGGAGACTGATAAAGCCATTCAGCACATACAAACTCATCATCATTCACAATCTAGTGACCTACCATCTGAACCACCAATTCCTTCATCCAATAAACCAGAACCAGACATGGCTGACAATGATGCCGATCAAATAGAACCTGATCTTGCACGCCGTCCTAGGAAACCTAAGGGAGCTTACCGACTCATGCACGAAGGAATGACAGCTGCAATAGCAGATGCTGATGAGCAATTGACTAACCTAACTGAAGACTCTTACATTGAATATGCCCTAATAGCTTCTGAATCTTCAACGCCTCGTTCCCTCGATGATGCTCTCCACAGCCCTGACCGCAACCACTGGCAAAAAGTGCTCGAGTATGAAATAGATCAGCTGGAACAACTTGGCACTTGGATCATTGAAGACTTACCAAAGGGACAGACCCCGATCTCTTGTACTGAGGTATTGAAAGAAAAATGTGGTCCAACAGGCCAAATAGAAGCTTACTGAGTGCGCATCGTTGCAGGTAGACACAAGCAGGTCAAAGGAGTCAATTACACCAAAACATTCTCAGCGGCAGCCAAACTCCTGTCTGTCAGAGTCGTACTCACAAATGCTGCCTTGCTCAATTGGGAGATTCATCAAGTTGATGTAAAAAGTGCCTACCTCAATGCCCTACTTAAAGAAACGGTATACATGACTATTCCTCGAGGAGCCATGAAGCCTGGGCAGGAAGGGAAGGTGTGTAGACTTCTAAAGGGATTATACGGTCTTAAGCAGGCTGGAAGGGGTTGGCATCAAGAGTTAACCAGGGTCTTCACTCAAGAACTGGGATTCTGATGCTCAGAGCTGGATCATTCTATATTCAAACTCAATTCCAAAACAGAACAAATGATCATCGCCATAGCTACGGATGACATGCTTCTTACTTCTAACTCGCTCACATGGATTTCCAAGTTGAAAAAGGACCTAGCACATTATTGGGGAATATCAGATATGGGAGAAGCCCATTGGTATATGGGGTTTGAGATCAAGCGCAATCGCAAGGCATGCACGATTTCCATTAACCAAAGTGCATACTTACAGTTGATGGCAAGAAAATTTCACCTGGCTGATGCAAAGCCAGTCTTGACCCCAATGGAGCCAGGCATTGTCCTGAGTAAAGAACAGGCATCTCAGTCTGTATGACATACCATACGCATGTGGAATGTACCATACACAGAAGCCATTGGTAAGTACTTTGGCCCACCATGATCTCACGCCTGGACGTTGTGTTTTCTGTAGGAATGTTTGCTCAATTCATCCAGAACCTGGCACTCATTCACTGGGAAGCACTCAAACATGTGATAGTGTACCTAAACACTACTAGAGACACCTGGCTTACATTTGGAGGAGCCGACCTCGAGAATGTCAAGGCCTACTGTGATGCTGACTGGGCTAGTCAAGTGTACCGACACTCAATTTCGGGCTTTTCTTTCCATATGGGGGCAGGAGCCATATCCTGGAGTTGAAAGAAACAAAATCTCATCGTGCTCTCTAGCACAGAAGCCGAACACACCACCCTTATGCATGTGGCAAAAGAGGTGGTATGGCTATGCAACTTCCTAGGCAAGATACCTGGGTTAGAACAGTCACCGGTTGTTATTAAATGCAACAACCAGGGTGCAATCGCTATTTCTAAAGACAACAAGTTTCATGTGCAGACGAAACATATTGAGATAAGGTATCATTATATTTGGGAGTGTGTAGCTAATGGGAAGGTTGTTGTAGAGTATGTCCCTACTGCAGAAAATATAGCCAACATGTTTACCAAACTGCTCGTGAGACCAAGGTTCAACGAGCTTGCCGCCAAATTGGGGCTTGGATCTGGCTGAACGGTCTTACTACCTAATGTACCCAGCATCACTCGAGGGGGAGTGTTGAGGATAATGAGCGACACCCCATTCCATTTTATCCATTTTATTCCTTTTAGCATGTCTTAGTCATGACATGTATGCAAGCATCTCAGCGTCTTGACCAGAGCTGAGATGTGAGTAATCCTTAGATGCATATTATCATAATCTGACAAGCTGTACCTAGTCTGTCTTGATATAGGTACATTATATATACCAGCTTCTTGACCAGAGCTGAGATTCCATCTTTTTATAGTTGTGATATTAATCTAACAGAGGTGTGGAATGAAGAGACCAGAAATTGATGGCCAAAGTGACAGATGCGCCAAGGGACTGGAAGATTCAAAATACCTCTCCCAAAGTCCAACAGATGGTCAATGTCTTTTTGTGCACCTGTTAAGTCTTGGTAAAGCCGATATTGTGGATGGGAGTTGGTCAAGTCCTGCAGATTATTTGAGGTGGCTTGGCTTCAATGTGCTCATACTTTGCACCCTACTCTTTTGTGCATGCCACTAATTTGGACTGAAGAAAGACCTGGAGGGTACTGAGAGTGTTGACCCGAGTAAGGGACTTTAGACTAAAGAAGGGAAGATGAGAGGAGGTAAACCAAGTTGATATTCAGAGTAAGGAACTATCTACATACATCTGCTACTTATATAAGTTAAGAAGCAAAATGTGAAACAGGGCGGCATAAGGAATGGAGAACAATAAGGTATGAAGAATCATGTGAAAGTATTGTCCACAGTGATCAAGAATAGAATAAGAAATGTAGGTGAGAATAGAATAATGAGATATGGCTGAGAATAAAATAATGAGAGAATGGATGAGAATAGAACAATAGAAAATGGCTGAAGATAAAATAATAGGGCCATGATTGAATAATAAGTGAATAATAAATGTCCCAAGGGAAAATGAGTAAGGGAGTGTATGGGGAATGAGAGAATAGTAGAGGATAGAGGGGATGGGATGAGAGGAGTTGTCAAGTACATATACCGAGACCCCGGTAATTCGGAAATGCCAACTGAGCAGTCAGACTACATCCATGTACAAGTGCCCATGCCACATGCAAGTCACTTGGTATGCTGGTCTCAGCTCGGCACATCTACCATCCACATTCTTTATTCCTATCCCTCATCTACTCTATGCCATTCACCATCCATTAATCACACCATGCCTACTCCTCATTCCTTGATCCACCTCACCTTGGGACTTCTTGTCCTTGTTTTATCCTCAGCCACAACCCTATTGTTTTATAGTCGAGCACTCCCTATTGTCCCACCCTTGGCCACATTCCTATTATTCTATATTTTATTGTTCTATCCCTGTTTACATTCCTTCATTCTAATTTTACTCATTGTAGACAATACCCACATGCTCTACATACCTTATTGTCCCACATTCCTTATTCTACATGTCACTTCTTAAACCTATATAAGTAGGGCATGCATGTACATATTTCCTCATTCTGGTTATTGACTAGGCTTAGGCCCCTTGTCTCCCTTTCCCTCTGTAAAAGTCCTCTACTTAGGCCTACACTTTGGCACCCCCCAAGTACCTCCTCTGTCCCAAATTGGTAGCACGCATGGCAAGTAGGGTGCAATGCACGAGTACATTAAAGCCAAAGCCACTACTTCCGGCTTGCAGGACTTGGCCGTTACCTGTCTGCATCCTCAGCATTACCAAAGTTTGACAGCTTGAACCAAATGATGAACCAAATTTACCGAGGTGAGACCACATACTAGTAAGAAATGACTTGTCACTGGTGTAGGATTAAGTGGCAAGGGTTGTTTGGTCAGTACTACTGAGTAAACTGGAGCTTGGTATTGTGGGTTTGACACTCAGATATGGACATGTACACAGACACTAACACAGATGGAGGATGTGGTTGCTAAGACAAGCCTTGTAGTTATATAAAGGCACCCATATAACAAAAGCATCCACAATATTATGTAAACCAACATCTAGAACATAGTAACCTGACATATAAGGTCCCAGAGTACTCAGAGGATATGTGAGGGCCAGGGTATGCTCCTATTGATCCAGGATGGCATGCAGACATTCAGACAGGCCTTTAGAGAACACAAATTGGCTCCAAGACCCAGTATATGCTTGTATATCACTCTCAAAATTGTACAAGTAGCTCTTTTGCAAAGCCTTAGAGGAAGATATTGGCCTATCATTGATGATTCTAGAAGGACCAACAAGAGTGTTTGTGCCACATATCTGCATTGATATGACCACATCTCTAGTAGAACATATTGTTAAGTCTGCGTGTCAGGCGCTTAGCTAGTACTTCCAAAAGGACTATCCGGGTTAGTGTGGAGGTCCGTAATGGGGCCGAGGACCGAAGACGGAAGTCGGACGGACTACGGACGGGGGCGGAGGCACCGAGAACTTAGGGTTAGTCGCGGAATGGTTCAATCTGGTCACTGAGGTGTTCGAGGTTGAAGGGACTTGGCTTCAACTTAGGTGTTGTGCCCTCCTCGATCGTCTGTCCCTAATTTTGGAAAGGAGACGGGAGTTTACCGGAAATGAATCGGAAACTAGGTGGTAGACTGAATCGATATTTGTACTAGTGAACAGTCTAGTCGACTGGGAGACTATATACATGCGACTATCCTTGTACTATCTTTGCCGGTCATAAAACAAGGAGAAGGAGAGTACAAGGGGTCAATATAAAAGAGAAAACAAGGGAGTGAGGTACGTGATGGTCCTGTGCATCGGTTATCAAAGTATTGAGTCTTCGGTCGGGGACGGACTCAGAGATGGTGTCTCAGTCGTGATGGGAATGGGAACGGGAATGTGGTTTCTCGGTCGGACTTGTCGGGAATGGGAACTATGGAAAATAATCCTTCGTCCTTTCGGTTGGAAAGGTCTCGGAACAGAGGTGGGTGGTTGTGGGGGTTAGTGTGGGTTGTTGGAAGCATGGACTATAACAGTATCCCTCCACTAGGACCGAGCCCTCGAGGTCCTAAGCTTGTCTTGCCATGAATAGGGCAGACAAGGATGTGGGAATGTTTTTAGGCGTTTGCATGTAATGGGCGTTCTCCGAGCACCTGCTTGATCCTCCGTATATAAGGGTTTTTCTTTATTGTTGTTTTTTCCCCCTTTGATTTCCCCCCCATGTCGGACTTCAAGCGGGATGTCGTGGAGGATGTGTCGGAGGAGATGCGTATCCTGAAAGCTCGGTATGAGGAACAGGTCTGTCTTCTGAAGGCGAAGCAGTCCCAGCAGGTGGAGGCCACTCGGCAGGCTGAGGCAAAACAGAAGGCTGAGGCTCTGAGGTTGGCAGAGGAACAGCGGCTGAAGGAGGTAGAGGAGCAGCGACTGAAGGAGGTAGAGGAGCAGTGACTGAAGGAGGTAGAGGAGCAGCAGCTGAAGGAGGTAGAGGAGCAGCGGCTGAAGGAGGTAGAGGAGCAGCGGCTGAAGGAGATAGAGGAGCAGCAGCTGAAGGAGGAGGAGAAGAAAGAGGAGGAAAAGGCCCGTGCCATTGAATCCATTAAATCCAGTCGTCGGGCGTTGACTTAGTATTGTCCCGATTTATATCAGACCGTCACTCTGGAGTATTCCTTGTGCCTGAGGATGGAGCCCTGTGACCTATGTCATAAGCAAGGGAAACGGTGCAAGTGGATGACATCGGCAAAGACCTGTGTCCCCTGCCAGGCCAGTCAGGTGCAGTGTGAGGTGGACGGAGTGCCAGTTGTCCGAGGGGCAGCTACGAAGAAGCGGGGGCAGGAGGAGGAGGACGTTCCTGAGGCGTTCTCTTCTAAGAGGTCTAGGGTGGATGTGGTGATTTCTCCTCCCTCGAAGGTTGGCTATGTGGAAATCGTGGCTGTCCTGGGGTTGATCTAGGAAGCTCTGATCGGTATGGATGCCCATCTTTGGGCTCTGGGAGCAGACGTCAAGAGGCTGTCTGATGCTTCCGAGATGCAGAATGCTATCCACACCGACAATCGGGACCATCCGAAGTGGAACTGTCGGTGTGGTGGTCTTACTCTGGCTCCTCATGTGATGGGGGATCGGAAGGAATCGGATCTGGGCGTGGTGGATGTGACACCCAAGGCGGGGTGGTCAGTTAACCCGGTCAATTCGGTGTCGGGGCCGAGTGAGGAAGGGAAGGGTAAGGGGGTGGACTTGTTCCATCATTACAATCCTTTTGATCCCGATGTTAATCATTCTCTGATCTACGGCGATGACTAGTTTGTTCGTAATTGTTGAAGACTATCATTAATGATTCGTAGTGGTCGTAGTGGTTGAGGCAGTTTTGGTCATGGTTGTTGTGGTTTTGTTACTAGGACAGGGTCGGGGAAAAAACTCGGGGGTGTCCTGCAAAAATGCGAGTTTTGGTAGTAACCGTGTCAAGGTTTTTTCTTTAGTCAATTTATCATGTTATCAACAGGGGTCTAGGCTAAGCAAGAGATCTACAAGTGGTACCGCTTGTCTAAGGGGCAGTAAGGTTTTGAGGGTCACGATTTCCTGAGTGGAAATTTCTTGGGGGTCGAATTTTGAGCGCTACGGCTCAGGTACCAAGAGTCAGTTCGGATGTAGGCTAAACAAAGTAGTACTCAATACCCTATTGATCGTTGGATCATGGTGGGTGAGCGTGTGGTATCCGGTAACTAGAATCTTTGATGGATTTTCAGAGGGTCACGGTTGAAACTTATCGACAGGTGGTCACGGGTGTTTCAGGAACTGAAGAGAGTGGATGCATTGTTTGTTTTGCTCCATGGGCGCTGTTGATTTGTTCAATGCGAACGATTGGCACTGGAGCCGGGGGCCTGTGCCTAATCTTTGGATTCCAAGGCATCCGATGCTTTGGATTCCTCCTCAACTTCTTCTGCTATGGAGGCTGCACGTCCTTGGGTGACCGTGGTAGGGGATCTCAGGCATTCTTTGGCTGTGTGACCCGATCTACCGCAGAAGAGGCAGAGGTTTTGTTCAAATCGGCATTGGCATTCTTGTGGCATAATTTTTCCGTCTTTCCCTAATCTGGATGATAGGTCTGTGGTAGTCCTGCTGCCACTGGATGGGGTCGCGGGTTGGCCTACATTGGCTGTCTTATTGCCCGTGTTAGGGGCAGGGTACGTGTTTATGGAGGTTCTTCCTCTATCGTATGGGCAGTCGAAGTTCCGGTTAGAGGCGGATTCTCTGGCGACTTCTGATCGACGTTCCCAGTAACAAGCGTCGATGGACTGGGATAGGAGGCGGAGTTGGAGTAGGGAATGTGGTTTTCCTACTCTAGAGATCTCATCCTTGATCCTACTGGGAAGTCCGTTGTAGAATTGCCGACGGAGTGCCGGGTTGCCCCAGTGGACGCGGGTGGCTAGTCAGTTGAATTCGACTACATAATTCGTGATGTGCTGGTTGTCATGCATGCAGAGGTTTTCGAGGTCCGCTTCGGCCTCTCCTTCTGGGTCATGGGGTCTAAAGTTGGTCTTGAGTTCAGAAACGAACTCGTCATAGTCGTAGAGCCTGTCTGGCTCATCGGGGGCGGTGAGGGCTGGTTCAAACCAGTCCAGGGCAGTACCGGTCAGGTACGATAACACATAGGTTACCTTGGCGCTGTCGGAGTCGAAAGCATCAGGGCGGTCATGGAAGTTCAGCATACACTGCACTAAAAAGGCTTGTAGCTTCCTCGAATCGGATCCATCGAAGGGATCTGGGTCTCGAACCTTGGTGGCATGGGGGGCTGATCTTCTAGGAGAGACCAGATTGCTTGCTAATATGGTGATGGCCTGGGTGAGGTCGGGCACATTGTTTGGCCCTATAGCAGGGGCTCCTCCTGGTGGTAGAGGGGGTGGTGCTGTGGCGGGTGGTACGAGGTGGGGCTGGGCAACGGGCGGTGGTACAGCGGGTGGTGGTATGGTAGGGGGTGGTGCAACGAATGGTGGTGCAGCCTGTAGGGGGGCGGCACACGGTGGTGGTGTGAACGGTGGTGGTACGAAAGGGGGAGATACGAGGTACGGGGGTACCATCAATGATGATCTGGACGTGGTCGGTACTGCTGAGGATGATCCTGAACTGGAGGGCATCTCCGGGGGTGACAGTTGGTTGGTCACCAGAGGATTCACGAGGAACGGGTTGGTCATACTCGAGCACGGGTGTAAGTCTGTGTTCGAGAATCCGGAGTCTGAAGAGGGTTCCGGGGGGTGCATGGGGCTCTGAGGCATCTGAAAACTTGGTCTGGGGATGGGTAGTTCTTGGAGGATGGACGCGTGGCAGGCAGATGCCTGGGTGATTGTCTGTAGGGCTTGTGAACATGTGATTGGTCTTGAACCCATGACGATCAGGAGTGTGAGTACGAATATACTGTTAAGTCCGCGTGTCAGGTGCTTAGCTAGTACTTCCGAAAGCACTATCCGGGTTAGCATGAAGGTCCGTAACAGGGCCGAGGACCGAAGACGGAAGTCGGACAGACTATGGACGGGGGAAGAGGCGCCGGGAACTTAGGGTCAGTTGCGGAATGGTTCAATCCGGTCACTGAGGTGTTCAAGGTCGAAGGGACTTGGCTTCAACTTATGTGTTGCGCCCTCCTCGATCGTCTGTCCCTAATTTCGGAAAGGAGACGGGAGTTTACCAGAAATGAATTGGAAACTAGGTGGTAGACTAAATCGATATTCGTACTAGCGAACAGTCTAGTCGACTGGGAGACTATATACATGCAACTATCCTTGTACTATCTTTGCTGGTCATAAAACAAGGAGAAGGAGAGTACAAGGGGTCAATATAAAAGAGAAAACAAGGGAGTGAGGTACGCGATGGTCCTGTGTATCAGTTATCAAAGTATTGAGTCTTCGGTCAGAGACGGACTCAGAGATGGTGTCTCGGTCATGATGGGAACGGGAGCAGGAACATGGTTTCTCGGTCGGACTTGTCAGGAACAGGAACTACGGAAAATAATCCTTCATCCTTTTGGTCGGAAAGGTCTCGGAACAGAGGTGGGAGGTTGTGGGGGTTAGTGTGGGTTGTTGGAAGCATGGGCTATAACAACTTATTTCATTGACTGTGACATGACTTACTCATGTCACAGTCACTAGCTATATAGTTGGCTGCTTATGTAAGGGATCCTCACCTCATCCTCTTTTGGATCCCCTTACCAGGTATGCATTGATATTGTAATTAGTCTCTTCTTTTTATATATATTCACTTTTAGATCCCTTTACCTGTGGCTTAGTAGACTTATGGATAGGCAGAGGGTCTGGGACCCCTTTGTCAGGCCTAGGGAGAAGGCCAGGGCTGGGTGGTATCCTGGTGGTTTAGTCCTAGAAAGAATGCCAGCAGAGCCCAAGTAGGTTGCTCTAATATGAGGTGTATTTTCTCAAGTCCAAACAAGCAATATCAGTCACTGAACCAAAGGCCTGAAACTTCAGTCCAAGTACCAGGAGTTTGGCCTTCTGGCATCTGGATTTATATACCTCCAGACCTAACCAAAGGGTAAGGTATATGGAAAAAGCAGAGCATAGGTAGAGGGTATATAGAGTACAAGGCTCACTTGCAAGGGACCTAGGATTTCCTTTTAGGAATTCCCCCCTTAGCTAGCTAGCATTGTAGATGGTCTACAAGCACTATTGGGGGTTGCTCTTACAATAATCCACTAAAGCAGAATTTGTTGCTGTTATCAAGGCCAGAAAAGCTATCATGTGGACCTATAACATCCTATGAGAATTCAGTTACCCAGTTGATTAACTGTCTACACTATTTATTAATAACCAATCTGCACTTACTGTATCAAAGAACTCAGAACACCACAGGTATATGAAGTGCCTGGACCTCAAATTCTTCTAGCTCAGAGACCAAGTTGAGGCAAGAACAATAGCACCTATCTATATCCCCACATCTGATCAACTTATCAACATCCTAACAAAACCACTGCCATGTATAATAATTGAGAATTTTAGGACATAGCTAGGACTGAAGATGTGAAACACACAGAATTGCTTCATCAGGAAGTGTTAAATAACATGAATCACTGCTGTGATAAAAGGCAGAAGAAGTAGAGGAGAAGGGGAAAGATAGATGGGGAGAGGACAGAGGAGACAAGGGGTGGGTATATGCAGGTAAAATGGCAAGACAAGAGGGATAGGAGCAGAGGACATTGGAAGTATGATTAGTAAAGACTCATAGATGAAAATATGGCAGGACTCACCAATAGTTGTAGTACAGAATAAATAAATGACAACACATTATACAGTAGCTGTCTAAATAACCAGAGGAGTGAAGGGGCTACAGGAATAGGGTAACATATAGAGAACAAGGGAAAATTAATGGGAACAGATTAGAATAGATTTATGATACACAGAAGGATGGACTCATGTAATAGGAACTGACAGACAATGATACTAGGATACATATACACAGACATTGAGAGGGAGATGATAAAGTTAGAGAGGCTTTCTGATAGGATAGGATTTAAGGAGTAGGCACATACTACTGATGGAGAAGTTTTTATGCACAGCATGAATTAGTTGGACAAGCAATTTTTGATACAGAGGCACCATTAAAGAATAGGGTGGTAGCCCTGCATCTGCATTTGGACATCATTCCCACATTGGATCCTATTGTCTTATAGTACAGATGTTTTTGTATAAAGCAAGTAGCTAGTTATGATGAAAAACCAGTTCTAGCCTCACTCATCTCATCACTGATTGATAAGTTTAACACCTGTGTGTGCAATCGAAGTATCAAGCTGCCAACTGTGTTAATCATCATGTTAAATGCTCAGACTTACCAGGATATTCTTTCTAGGTGTAGTACATTGTACTCATATCATTTTCTCATATACTTTTCTGTACACTACATACCTTGTAGCCCACACCTCTATCTCACTGGCTATCCACTGCCTCTCTGGACTAGCACTTACACAAGATCAATTGATGCATAAGGTATATGACCACATATATGTAGATTAAAAATTAACTACATACATTATATCTACAAAAAACCATCCCACAAGCAACTCATAAGAACACTCTACTATATCCACCAACTTTTAATCAAGACTCACCAGTACTGTAGACACATCTAGTAGAATACTTTGGTACTGTTTGTACTGTAGCTTATAAATAGCAGAGTCTAGAGTTGAGCAGCTCTTTAGTTACTTACTCTGGACTTCTGTTATACCCCATACCACCAAAAAAACCCACATTAAGCACCACAACCACCCATATCATTTCCGGGACCCATCCGATCGCCCAAAGCCTGCATAACAGATTTCTGGAGGTCTGACATACATTCCAAGGTTCCGATTCCGAACCTCCAAATACTCCGAAGTCAAGGTTCTGCTACTTTGATAACCGACGTGCAGGACCATCGCGTACCTCACTCCCTTGTTCTCTCTCTTATATTGACCCCTTGTACTTCCTTTCTCCTTGTTTTATGACCGGCAAAGATAGTACAAGGATAGTCGCATGTATATAGCCTTCCAGTTGACTGGACTATTCGCCAGTACGAATATCGACTTAGTCTGCGTCGTAGTTTCCGATTAGTTTCCGGTAAGCTTCCGACTCTCCAAAATTAGGGACAGACGATCGAGGAGGGCGCAACACATAAGTTGAAGCCAAGTCCCTGCGACCTCGAACCACTCGTACCACCCTATACCGAACAGTCCCCAGACTCCCGACATTCCGACTTCCATTTCTGATTCTGATTCCGATTCTGATCCAATCCAAAACCTTTCCACCTTCGGAATATGAACTCTCCCCTTGGAACCCTAACGGAAACCCCCTCGACCCCTTCCGGAAGTCTCCAGCTGAGCGCCAGCACATGGATTTAACAACTTCAGGTACTGTATACACAACTAGAAATATATTCATCTACTTACTCCAGACTTCAAACCTGCATATCTGACACTCAGCAGACAGTCACTGAGACGAAACTGTCACATATACTTTACAGGGTTTTTAGCACTTCTAATAAAAGCTCAGCTTCCCAGATTTCAAAACTCTACCTAATACTTGCTATAGGTGTCCCACTGTGTGACCTCCTAGCAGGTGCCATGTTCAGTACCAACACAGGTTGCCCTAACACAAACCACATTTACTGCAAGTGTGCCAAATATAATTGTGAGGAAGTGCTATGAAAGCAAGGATGCTTGACCAATCTTCAAACAAACAAGATGGTCACTTGGATATAATAATACCCACCATGGTCTTTATCTATACTTTGCATTTTCTGTCGTCATATTTCTGTTTTTGTGTAATTAAATTATAAGTAGGATACACTTATATGGTGATAGTTCAGACTAACTTCTGAACTCTCACCTTAGGTTATTGACTCTGCACCAATAAGTGTTCAGTTTTTAAATGGGTGACATTGTTATAGCCCATGCTTTCAACAACCCACACTAACCCCCACAACCACCCTCTCCTATTCCGAGACCTTTCCGACCGAAAGGACGAAGGATTGTTTTCCATAATCCCCGTTCCCAACAAGACCAACTGAGAAACCGCGTTCCTGCTCCCATTCCCGTCATGACTGAGACACCATCCCCGAGTCCGTCTCCGACCGAAGACTCAATACTTTGATAACCGATGCGCAGGACCATCACATACCTCACTCCCTTGTTTTCTCCTTTATATTGACCCTTGTACTCCCTTTCTCCTTGTTTTATGACCGGCAAAGATAGTACAAGGATAGTTGCATGTATATAGTCTCCCAGTCGACTAGACTGTTCACTAGTACGAATATCAACTTAGTCCACCACCTAGTCTCCGAGTCATTTCCGGTAAACTTCTGTCTCCTCTCCGAAATTAGGGACAGACAATCGAAGAGGGCACAACACATAAGTTGAAGCCAAGTCCCTTCGACCTCGAACACTACAGCGACCAGATTGAACCAATCCGCAACTGACCCTAAGCTCCCGGTACTTCCACCTCCACCCATAATCCGTCCGACTTCCGTCTCTGGTCCTTGGCCCCATTACGGACCTTCGCACTGACCCGGATTGCCCTTTCGGAAGTACTAGCTAAGCGCCTGACACGCGGACTTAACAGTATATTTGTACTCACACTCCTGATCATCATGGGTTCAAGACCAATCACGCGTTCACAAGCCCTACAGACAATCACCCAGGTGTCTGCCTGCCGCACGTCCATCCCCCAAGAACTACTCATCCCTGGACCAAGTTTTCAGATGCTTCAGACCCTTACGCACCCCACGGAACCCTCTTTGGACTCCAGATTCTCGAACATGGACTTACGACCGTGCTCGAGTATAACCAACCCGTTCCTCATAAACCCCCCGGTGACCAACCAACCATCACCCCCGGAGATGCCCTCCAGTTCAGGATCATCCTCAGCGGTACCGACCACATCCAGATTATCATCCACGGTACCCCCGTACCTCGCATCTCCCCCTTTCGTACCACCACCGTTCGCACCACCACCGCGAGCCACCCCCCCACAGGCCACACCACCATTCGTTGCACCACCCCCCACTGTACCACCACCTGCTGCACCACCACCTGTTGCCCAGCCCCACCTCGTACCACCTGCCGCAGCACCACCCCCTCCACCACCAGGGGGAGCCCCCGGTATGGGGCCAAACAATGTGCCCGACCTCACCCAGGCCATCGCCATGTTAGCAAGCAATCTGGCCTCCCCTAGAAGATCAGCCCCCCATGCCACCAAGGTTCGAGACCTGGATCCCTTTGACGGATCCGATTCGAGGAAGCTACAAGCCTTTTTAGTACAGTGTATGCTGAACTTCCGTGACCACCCTGACACTTTCGACTCCGACAGCACCAAGGTAACCTATGTGTTATCGTACCTAACCGGTACCGCCCTAGACTGGTTTGAACCAGCCCTCACCGCCCCTAATGAGCCAGACTGGCTCTATGACTATGACGTTCGTTTCTGAACTCAAGACCAACTTTGGACCCCATGACCCAGAAGGAGAGGCCGAAGTGGACCTCGAAAACCTCCGCATGCGCGACAACCAGCGCATCACAAATTATG
>QLPG01003499.1:0-16209 GCA_003314385.1 Gomphus sp. MG54
TATTTTTTCTACGGCCAAATCGTGGTTTTAATTTGGTATTCCCTCGAAGGAGGAATAATGACGCCGTTAATTGATCGCGACACAGAGATTCCAACGGAGAAATGTCAAGGATGTACCACCACCGACGACTATCAGACTTCTGGTGAGACCACTTGTTTCATATTATCATCTCATTCGCATACCTATTCTTTCCGCAGTCCTTTTGAAAGTCTTTCAAGGCGAACACTCGTACACAAAGGACAATGTCGAGCTAGGACAATTTGAGCTTTCCGGAATTCAACCAGAACCAGCAGGTGATCCCAGGATCGATGTCACTTTTAATATCAACGCGAACGGCATTCTGAAAGTTAACGCCAGAGACAAGAAAACGTATGTGTTTACTGTTATGTCGATTGCCAGTTCCGAAATCAGTTCATGCTTTTTGCACCATATTTTCAGCGGGAAGTCACAGCATATTACACTAAAGGCACCTACATTAAAGACACCAAGCCACAACCCATTTTAAGAGGAAGAGATACAGCGCATGGCTCAAGAACTTCAGGGTTATGCGAGCGTGGATACCCCAAACAGACGCGTGTGGAATGTTGATGTAAGACTATGAAGTCACAAAAAAAAATTGGCTATTACTGCACTATGAGGACTGTTTCTAATTCGATTGACCCATTCAAGCACCGTCCCACTGCGTTTCTAAGTTTCTAGCTTGTTACTGGAGCGAGTGCGAATTAATATAATTTGAGCCAGGTTATGGGCTGACCTTCAGTGATACATATTAAGTCAGCTCCAAACTGTTTATTATATATTATAGACTATTTGAGAAATTGGTGACAAGTTGTTGGTGACCTTTCCTTTTCAGTCAAATTATTAGAAAATTGGCATCAGCATTACATATACATTGTGGATCCACAAGGAAAATAATGCGAATAGAGTCAGTTTCTGAATAGTCTTTAGACTGTTTAGTGATTACTAATTTAGAGTTTGATTACCACAAGTGATTCACTCTTAACTTGTCAGCCAGCCAAAAAAAAATGTTAGCTAATTATGACTGTTTTAGATGATTTTTTAATGTTTAAATACTGCATATATCTGAGTTTTTCTTGGGATAACTAGGGACTTTGGAGTTGGAGTAGCTTGCCAAAGTTTTGGGCCATGATTGCTGTTTGTTTTGGAGGGCTGAGGAAGGTCTTGGGGAGTGCAGTAGGTAACCAAGGGATAAGCCAAGTGTAGTTTCTATTGGCCATGACAAACACCTCATTTGTCTCTCAGTTCTGAGCTACTCTTCTGGATTGTCAAAGTCAGGTGCCCTATCCCTAAGCAAGGCCACTTTGGTCTGTATTCCTGGTTCAAAACCTTTCTGAAATTTGATCCCAGTCATTTTGTTGTCATAATACTTGGCCAGGTCTACTCGCTCTACAAAGTGGTCAATATACTCCTCCACTGATTCCTTGCCTTGGTACCAACCTATACCCTCAAGCCATGTCAGAGCTAAGAGTTGCTTATTCTTTGGGCAGAAGTACTCTATCAGGTCAGTGTCAAGTACATGTACCGAGTATTAGGTAACTTGGCAGTGCCGACCAGATGATCAGTCTAATTCCATGGGCAAGTGACCAAGCCACATACAAGTCACTTGGTACATTGGTCTTGGCTTGGCACATTCATCATCCACATTCCCCATCCCTATCCTTCATCCACTCTTCCCCCATTCATTATCTATTAATCCCCACCCCACCTACTTTTTTTTTCTTGGCCCATTTCACCTTGGGACATTTCTTTATTGTTTATCCTCAGCCATGACCCTATTGTTTTATATTCGGTCACTTTCTATTATCCTATTCTTGGCCACATTTCTATTGTCTTATTTTCATTGTTCTATTCTTGTCTTCATCCCTTATTCTATTCTTGATCACTGTGGACAATACTTCCACATGGTCTTCATACCTTATTATTCTCAATTCCTTATGCCACTGTCAGGCCTCAGGAACTGACGAGCTTTGGCAAATGCCAAGGTGTTGGATGGGAGTGGCCAAGTCCTACAGGCCAGGAGTAGTAGCTTTGGCTCTAACATACTCATGCATTGCGCCCTACTCTTCTGTGCATGCCACTGGTTTGCAACAGACAGGGTACTCAGGAGGATGCCGATGATGCCAGCCCAAGTAGAGGACTTAATAGAGGAGAAGAAGGTAGAAGGGCCTAAGTCTAGTCGATACCCAGAATGAGGAAATATGTACATGTATGACCTACTTATATAGGTTTAAGGAGCAACATGTGGAATAAGGAATGTGAGACAACAAGGTATGCAGAGCATGTGGTTATTGTCCACAATGAGTAAAATTAGAATGAAGGAATGCAAATGGGGATAGAACAATAAAAGATAGAATAATAGAAATGTGGTCAAGGATAGGACAATAGGGAGTGACCGACTATAAAACAATGGGGCCATGGCCGAGGATAATACAAGGACAGGAAGTCCTGAGGTGAGGTGGATTGAGGAATGAGGAGTGGATGTGGTGGGATTAATGGATGATGATTGAGGTAAGGTGAATGAGAGATGGGTAAGGAATGTGGATGGTGGATCAGTCGAGCTGAAACTGGTGTACCAAGTAACTGGCATGTGGCTTGGACATGGGGAGTAGATGTAGTCTGATTTACTTGGTCAGCACTGCTGAATTTACCAGATATTTGGTACGTGCACTTGACAGCCACCCTAGTTCCACATCTTGCTTCTTAACCTATATAGATAGCAAATGTATGTAGATAGTTCCTCGTTCTGAATATCGACTAGGTTTACACCTGTTATGACTTGGTAAGGCTGAGAAGTTGGTCAAGTCCTGGAGACCATTTGGGGTAGCTAGGCTTTAATGTGCTCATGCATTGTGCCTTGCTGTTCCGTACATGCCACTGATTTGGACGGAAGAGGAACCTGGGAAGATGCTGAGAGTGTCGACCCAAGTGAAGGACTTTAGACAGGAGAAGGGCAGACAAGGGGATGTGAACCAAGTTGATATTCAGAGTGAGGAACTATCTACATACATCCACTACTTATATAGGTTAAGAAGCAAGATGTAGAACAGGGTGGTGTAAGGAATGGAAAACAATAAGGTATGAAGAATCATGTGGAGGTATTGTCCCCAGCGATCAAGAATAGAATAAGAAATGTAAGCAAGAATAGAATAATAAAAGATGGCTGAGAATAAGATAATAAGGGAGTGGATGAGAATAGAACAATGGAAAACGGCCAAAGATAAAACAATAGGGCTGAAACCGAATAATAAAGGGATAATAAGTGTCCCAAGGAAGAACGGGTAAGGGAATGGACAGGGAATGAGAGAATAGTAGGGGGTAGACAGGATAGGATGAGAGGAGTGGTCCAGACAATCTACCAGATATACTGAGCCAAAACCATGTGATAGTGAGGGATGATATGGGTCAGGGTCGGTCGGTCGGTATTACCAAGTGAATCAGAGCTCGGTATCATGGACTTGACAACACCTTCTTCTCTTCCCTCCTTCTATCTGAAGTCCCTTACTTGGGCCAATACTCTCAGCACTCTCCTGGGTATCTCATCTGTTCCAAATTAGTGGCACGTATGGAAAGTAGGATGTAATGCACGAGTACATTGAAGCCATGCCACTCCAATCAGCTTACAGGATTTGGCTGATTCCTGCCAGTATCATGAAGTTGGCATTATTGCAATAGTGCTCAGCCCACGCATGGTCAGTATTCCCAGTGCCTAACAGTTAGCCTCATAGGCTTTCCATTATGAGTAGTGGGGCTGTCTGCCCCTCTTGCTTTCCAGGACCTTGTTGGCAAACTGAGCTGCTTATCCTGATTTGAAGTAGGACAGGGCCCAATAAATACAGGCTTGATCATTGGGAAATTTGTCACCACAAATTTCAAAGTAGATGGTACAGTTGAGGAAGGCTCTGCCTCCTTCTTGGTCTCTATTAAAGTCTGAGGGGGAGGCTGGTCTGACCCAAGAGTTTTCTGGAAGTGTAGGATGGAACAAGTTTGGATATGCACTCAGTGTTGGATCATCTTTGGGATCTATAAACACTGGGTCCCCATACATGTAGTTATTGTTTAACATAGATATGTTTTCCCTAAGGGCTTTGCTGATTGCTGCATTGGCTGCCCTGTTCTCTGCCAGTTCCTGCTCCAGTCTCAGAAGTTGCTCCTCATCATCTATCTTAGGATACATTCTTAGGAAAAAATTGGTTGCTGACTTATTGCAGCTATAGTAGATGGAGAGTCTGGTGTTATACAGTGACTCACAAAACTGAGTCAATGTTTGGTGCTTTTGGACTATTCATTGAATAGCTTTGAATGTAAAACATGTATGAAAAAAAGTGTTAGTGCATCAAAGAACAAATCTGATCAGGGCTATTCAACCATTAAAAAGTTATATAATTCCAATCAGGGGTGATGAAGATAAAGTTATATAATTCCAATCAGGGGTGATGAAGATATGGGCAATTCAAATCAAGGGCCCATTGACTCAGTTTTATAAGATGGTATCAGAACAATCAGAATCTGATACTCTATCTATTATATAACATGCAACCCTTGATAGATGGTTACTATAGTAACCTTATCTTTCATGAGAACTCAAATTAAGGTATTTAATCCCCTCCAACATGTCCAGAACTTGACTACACTCCAATGCACCCCACTGTCAAGCGTCGGGTACTGACGGACTTCGGTACTGCTGAGGGGTGTTGGAAAAAGGTCGGGCGGACTATGGCCAAGTCCTGCAGGCCAAGAGTAGTGGCACTGGCTTCAACATACTCGTGCGTTGCACCCTACTTGCCGTGCGTGCCACTGTATTTGCAACAGACAGATACTCGGGGGGATGCTGAGGATGCCGGCCCAAGTCGAGGACTTAACAGAGGAGAAGAAGGTAGAAGGGCCTAAGCCTAGTTGATACCCAGAATGAGGAAATATGTACATGCATGTCCTACTTATATAGGTTGAGAAGTGACATGTGGAATAAGGAATGTGGGACAATAAGGTATGCAGAGCATGTGGTCATTGTCCACAATGAACAAAATTAGAACAAGGAATGCAAAGTGGGGATAGAACAATAAAAGACAGGATAATAGAATCGTGACCCAAGATGGGACAATAGGGAGTGGCCAAGTATAAAACAATGGGATTGTGTCCGAGGATAATACAAGGACAGGAAGTCCCGAGGTGAAACAGACCGAGGAGTGTGAATGGCGGATGTGCTGAGCCAAGACTGGCACACCAAGTGTTATGCATGCGATGCGGGTACTTGGTCGTGGATATAGAATGATTGCTCGGTTGGCACTGGCGAATAATCAGGACCTCGGTATGTGTACTTGACACCCACTTCCTCTGCTCAAAAAGAAAACATCCTCTCCTTGGCCTCTCATAGTCATTCCACTTGTACTATTGCCTCAAGACTTGGCCTCAGCCAGTCCACAGTATCCATGACTCTCATAACTCTCTATCCCAACCAGCCTTGTGTTATGGCCTATGCCACCAATAAACCTACATTAAACCCCACAACCACCTGCACTGTTTCTGGGACCTTCCTGACCACTCAAAACCTGAATAACTGCTTTCTGATATTCATATTGCATCAATCCAAGGTTCCACGTTTCCAAACCTTCGAAGAATCCGAGGCCAAGGTTCTGCTCCTTTGATCAATGATGCACAGGATCATCACATACCTCATTCCCTTGTTTTTTGTTCTATTGCCCCTTGTACTCTCTTCCCCCCCTTGTCTTTACTTGGCAAAAGATGGTACAAGACTAGATACATGTATATAAGACACTAGTCGACTGGACTATTTGCAAGTACGAATATCAACTTAATTCTGTGTCATAGTTTCTGATTCAGTTCTGGTAAACTTTCCGACTTTCTGAAAATTAGGGACAGACAATCGAGGAGGGCTTAACACATAAGTTGAAGCCAAGTCCCTGTGACCTCATACTACTCGTACCACCCTATATCATAAACAGTCCTAAGACCCCCCGTGCTTCCGTCTTTCTATCTCCATTCCAATTCTGACTACGAACCCACAACCCTTAGCCCCTCCGCCTCCAGAGTATGAACCCCCCTTTGGAAACCACTCGGAACCCTCTGGAAACCCTTCCGGAAGCCTCTAGCTAAGCACCAACACGTGGATTTGACAGTATATTTGTACTCACACTCCTGATCATCATAAAGCATGAAACCTATCACACATTCACAAGCCATGCAGACAATCACCCAGGCATCTGCCTGCCGTGTATCCATCTCCTAAGAACTGTCCACCCCCAGACCAAGTTTCCAGAAGCCTCAGACCCCAGCATACCCCTCGGAGCCTTCATCTGCCTCTGGATTCTTGGATGCAGATCAAAACCTGCATCCAAATTTGACCAATCCATTCCTCATGAACCACCCTCCGGTGACTCAACAATCGTCATCCTCGGAGATGCAATCCAGTTCAGGACCATCCTCAGCAGCACCATCAACCTCATCGGTACTACCCCCATTTGCATCTCCCCCCTATGTACCACCACCCTTCACACCTCCACCCATGGCACCACCACCCATAGCATCATCACTTGTTGCACCACCTGTTGTACCTCTGCCTGTGGGACCACCCCCTGTTGTCCAATCCCATGTCACACCACCTGCCACAGTACCACCACCTCCTGCACACCCAGGAGGGGCCCCACCTTAGGACCCAATGTGGTGCCTGATCTCACTCAGGCCCTTGTTATGCTGGCAAGCAACTTAGCTAGCCCCAGAAGATCAGCCCCCCACACCGCCAAGGTCTGGGATCCGGATACCTTCGATGGATCTGATTCGAGGAAACTACAAGCCTTCCTAGTGCAGTATAGTCTGAACTTCCATGACCGCCCTGATGATTTTGACACTGACTGCACTAAGGTAACCTATGTACTGTTGTACCTGACCAGTACTGCCCTGGACTGGTTTGAACCAGCCCTTTCCACCCCCAATGAGCCAGACTGGCTCTATAACTATGCAGAGTTCATGAATGAACTCAAAACCAACTTTGGCCCCCACAACCCAGAAGGAGAGGCCAAAGCAGACCTCAAGAATCTCCACATGTGCAATAATCAGTGCATCAGACATGGTTCTAAACTGAGACTCAAAACTGCAGGACATTCCCCAAATCCTAACGACACTACCACTGTCCGGGTAACAATCCAGCAAAAACAACCACCATGACTACCATGACTACCATGACCACCACAACCACCATGACCACCACAACCACCATGACCACCACAACCACCATGAGCACCATGGCCAGCATGACCACCATGAACACCATGACCACCACGACTCCAACCATGAGAACTAGGCAGATGATGGACTCTGAACACTTCACTAAAACCATCCCAATGCCATCTAAAAATCACACATGAATTTATGACACCAAATCATACAGGCAATGACCTAATCACTACCACCCTAATCTCGACCCAACTCCCCTATCCCCTCTACATCCTGAATCTAATACAATCCCCCCACCTCCAGAAAACCCACTCCCCATCCAAATCACCCATCAGAAATGCCCGACCTGCTGTCTGAGAAAACAAGCGACCAATCCACATCATCTAAAAATGTAGCATCAAGTCCCAGATCTTCTTCCAGGAATGACGATAACGCATCCACTAAGATTCCGATCAACCTCACATCCTCCAAGCAATCCCCAGTAGTCATCACCAAATGGGATAGACAATGATCATGTTGTGCAAGGAGATCTAAGAAATAGTGCAGGTCCTCCTGGTACTTGTCCAAGCAGGCCAGATAGATGGAAATACGAATGAGTACCTCTAATCCACTCGCCCCCACCCCCGAACTGCCAGAGGTCACATCCTGCTCTAAATCCTGGCAAGGAATAGCCCCAGATGACAACTGCTTCAAAAGGTAACCGGCTACCAAAAAGATCAAAAGAAGAAGTCCCCAGCAAGGGAACCACACACTATAGGAATCACAGAGCCTGATGGCATGGGCATGAAGAGTCTTCAACTCATCATCAAGGATGTGCAGATACCATGCCTCAACACTCAGCCCCTCCCCCAACCTCACACTATAAAAGGGGATATGGGAAAAGTCTCTGAGGTTTTCTGTAGGTTGGGAATCCATGTTATCCATTAGGGAAAGGCCTCACCCAGTTCTGAAAACACCCCTTTTAAAGGCAATGGGACCATCAGTGCTTATCGGTTAACAATCATCCCAGGAAACAGTCAGGAAGCTCCCACAGTAATGTCCATCTTAATTACCACCTTGATTAAGCTTAGAACCTCGAGGGCTCGGTCCTAGTGGAGGGATACTATTATGGCCCATGCCGCTAATAAACCCACATTAATTCCCACAACTACCCACACCATTTCTGGGACCTTTCCGACTGCTCAAAGCCTGAATAACTGCTTTCCAAATTCCATTGTATCAAACATGAGGTTCCACATTCCCAAACCTCTAAGATTCTGAAGCCAAGGTTCTACTCCTTTGATAAATGATGCATAGGATCATCACGTACCTCACTCCCTTGTTCTTTGTTCTGTATTGCCCCTTGTACTCTCTTCCCCCCCTTGTCTTTACTCAGCAAAAGTTAGTACAAGACTAGATACATATATATAAGACACCAGTCGACTGGACTATTCACCAGTACGAATATCAACTTAACTCTGCATCGTAGTTTCCAATTCAGTTCTAGTAAACTTTCCGACTTTCCAAAATTAGGGACAGATGATCAAGGAGGGTGCAACACATAAGTTGAGGCAAAGTCCCTGCAACCTCAAACCACTCAAACCACCCTATACTGTGAACAGTCTTAGATCCCCCAGTGCTTCCCATCCTTCTGTCCCTTTCTGATTCTGACTATGAACATGCGACCTTTAGTCCCTCCACCTCCAGAGTACAAACCCCCTCTCAGAAATCATTCAGAACCTCTAGAAACCCTTCCAGAAGCCTCTAGCTAAGCGCCAACACACAGATTTAACACAGAGATTGAGAGGAAGATGGATGCTGATCAGTTTGTGTCCATTTTGGAGGACCACTTACTGCCCAACCTAGAGGAAAGTAGAATTCCTGAGGAACAGGTGATTTTTCAACAGGATAATGACCTAAAGCATAATTCAAAGAAGGCCAAGAACTGGATGGAAAACAACAATATCACTCTCCTTGACTGGCCTATACAGTCTCCAGACCTGAATCCTATTGAGCACCTCTGAGATCATGTAAAAAACAGGCTTAAGGAGTATCCAACACTACCCAAGAGAGTTTGGCAAATTTAGGAGAGAGTAGAGGGGGTATAGAATAATATACCACCAGAGGTGTGTCAGAATTTGATAGAGTATGCCTAGAAGACTTGAGGCAGTAATTAAGGCCAAGGGGGGCAATAGTAAGTATTAGAATTGCAACTTACTATTTCTCTGTTACCCTCTCACAAAACTGAGTCAATGGACCCTTGATTTGAATTGCCCATATCTTTATCACCCCTGATCAGAATTACATAATTTTTAATAGTTTCATAGTCCTGTTCAGATTCTTTCTTTGATGAAGTAAAACCGTTTTCATATATGTTTTACATTAAAAGCTATTCAATAAATAGTCCAAAAGCACCAAACATTGACTTAGTTTTGTGAGTCACTATATATGCAAGTGAGGTAGTGCTATCTGAGTCATGCTTACCAAGACCAAAGCTATCTATTGTCATACTATGACATCACACCTGGTCCTTATTAGAAGAGGATTTCCTAATGTTAGGGCAACCCCTGTAGCACTTGTAGACTGTCATTTCTAAGAGGAAAACCTGGGTGTTGGGGGAACCCCCGAGATTAGGTCCTAACCAAAACTGTACCAACTGAGGTCCCTACCCACTGACCAAGATTTGTTTGGCATACACCAATTGGAACTACCAAAACACATGCCAAATAGGCATCACTGCTGGTAGCTACCTTCAGTGGGCATTCATCATGGCTATCAGCCATAGCTTTGGCAGTTACTGGTAATACCAATGTTCTGGTCCTATACTTGACCAACATGGGGAGTGATGCCCAATACAAACAGAGTGTCATGGTGATGGTACATATATAACTATAGTTAGTGTGTGAAGGGTTTCTTAGAATTTTCTCTTTGGATCCCCCTTCACCAGGTATGCTAGTTATTATATACATAGGTGTTGAGCTAAATATTTAGATCCCCATTTGCCAGTGTGCCACCTGAGGGTAGAATGCCTGTTTAGGTTGCCCTTATACTAGGCCCCTTGCTAGTGAGCTCTACAGTGGGTCAAAAAACTGCCCCAATGTTTGTGCATTTTAGAAAGATTGATATTTTGTGAAGGAATGACATCAGCAAAAGTTCTGAAAATTTCACATGATATACTAGAACATGTTAGCTATCTACAAATTTGAGAAATCATATGAGTCCAATCAAAATCCATTACTTAACAAAATAATCACTCATTGGGGCAGTTTTTTTTAGCCCTCTATTATTTTACAATCTAATACTTTATATGACCCCCCTTTGCCTTTAAAACTGCCTGTATCCTCCTAGGCATGCATTCTATTAGCTTCTAGCATCTCTCTGGTGGTATTTCAGTCCACTACTTTGCTACCCTGTCCTATAATTCATGTACTCCTTTTCTCCTTTAGGTGGTATGTCATATTGTTAGAGTTTGGCCTTGAGGCATTGCCAGAGGTGTTCAATAGGAGTTAGATAAGGGGATTAGGCAGGCCACTTCATGGGAATGATATTGTTGTCAGAAAACCACTGGTCTGCCTTATTTGAGGTATGTTTTGGATTATTGTCTTGTTGGAAGTACTACTTATTCTTAGGTATCTCTAAACTTTCAATGCTCTGCTCCACTCCCTCCTCTAAAATCTCACAATACTGCACTACATCTAAGTTCCTCTGCACCTCTATCAGCTTCCCCACCCCATTCCAGCCCATACATCCCCAAACCACCAGGTTATTCCCCCCTTCATATTTGACAGTTGGTGTAGTGGTCCTGTCTGATACTGGTTCTCCTTGTTGCTTCCAAACATACACCTTTCTATCTAACCCAATCCTATTGATTTTTGTCTCATCAGTCCACAACATGGTCAAGCATCAAGGATGCTGATGATACATGGGGCAAGTACTACTGTAATAGGACTAACTTGATGATGCTAACAGGAATCAGCCAAGTCCTGCAGACTGATTGGGATGGCTTGGATTCAATATACTCATGTGTTGTACCTTACTTTCTGTATGTGCCACTGATTTCAGACAGAAGAAGAACTTGGTAGAGTGCCAAGAGTGTTGGCCTGAGTAGAGGACTTCAGACAGGAGGAGGGAAGACAAGAAGGTGTATGCCAAGTTTTCTCAAGTTATTAGATAGCCAACATGTTCTAGTATATCATGTGAAATTTTCAGAACTTTTTCTAGTATCATTCTTTCACAAAATATCAATCTTTCTAAAATGCACAAACATTGGGGCAGTTTTTTGACCCACTGTATACTCTATATACAGTGACTCACAAAACTAGTCCAATATTTGGTACTTTTCATTTGCTCTGAATTTTATGAGCCAAATAAAAATTTATAAAATCTGTGAATATTCTCACAGATACCCCTGTATCTCAGCTTTCAATTGGTCTCCTCATGTTTATGTAATAATTTTTATTGGTTGAGACATTGCAATTTTTTGAAAGTGACTCATTGGACCAGTTTTATTGCTCTTATCTAGTCTAGATGATCAAAAACTCATTATAATTAATATTTGGTATATCCCCTCTTTGCCTTTAGTATAACTAAAACCCTCCTAGGCATATTTCAATCAATCCCTGACACACTAAAGGCTCTATCTTGTCCCAAACTTTCTGTATCCTCTCTTAAAGCTCTATCATCCCTCCTGGTGGCTGATTGTACTCTCCAAGCTTCCTCTTCAGATGACTCCACAGATGCTCAATTGGATTAAGATCTAGAGACTGTGCTGGCCATGAAAGAACCTCAAAATGGTTATTTGTAAACCATTGCTTGGCCTTTTTGCAGGTATGCTTTAGATCATTATCCTATTGAAAAATAATATTAGTAGAAGTTTTACCATAGTGCTCCAGACTGGACTGAAGATCCTCCTCTAAAATCTGGACATAGAGATCCCCATCCATCCTTCCATCAATCTTGACAGCATATCCTGTCCCATCCCATGTCATACAGCTTCAAACCATCACAGACCCTCTATCAAATTTTAACATTCCCTCAACCAGCCTATTACTCAGTCCCTCTTCTGCCTTTTTCTAGCCTATTTCTTGCCATCTGACCCTAGTCTATTGACCTTTGTCTCATCTGACCATACAACCCTCTTCCAGTCCTCAACAGTCCAATGCTGGTAAGCAATAGCAAAATCTAACCTCTCCTTCCTATGTCTTTGAGAGAGTATAGGCTGTTCTTCTTCATCATAGCCTTTAATCCAGCTTTTTTCAGCTTCCTTCATACAGTTTGAGTGGAGAGAGGTGCATTGATGATATCCTGAAGGGTCCTGGTAACTTGTACTGTATTTTGAGTTTTTTGAGAGCTGATAAGGTAGACAGCATATCAAATATTAGCAGGAGAAAGCTTGGATAGTGTTAAATCTGCATGTCAGACACTTATCAATATACTTCTGGAGGGATTTCCAGAGGTTTCCGAAGGGGTCTATAGAGGGGGTCAAGGTTCTAAAGAGGTGGGGGTAGGGGTCGTGGGTTCATAGATGGGGCAGAAGGATAGAAGTAGACGGAAGTATTGGGGACTTAGAGTTGATCATGGTATTAGGTTGGTACGACTAGTTGTTCGAGTGTTCAAAGTCAGAAGGACTTGGCTTCAACTATATGTTGTGCCTTCCTCAATCGTCTGTCCCTAATTTTGGAAAGTTGGAAGTTTACCGGAACTGAATCAGAACTTAGGATACAGATTAAGTCGATATTCATATTAGCAAATAGTACAGTTGACTGGGGGGTTATATACATGTAGCTACTCCTTGTATTATCTACTTGCCAACTAAAGACAAGGGGGAGAAGAGAATACAAGGTGTCAATAGAAAAGTAGGAACAAGGGAGTGAGGTATATGGTAATCTCACAAGTCACCTATCGAAGGAGCAGAACCTTGGCCATGGAATCACAAGGGGTCAGGATTGTGGGAACTTCAGATTGTTGTGATAGAATTGCGGAAGGTGGTTGTTCCAGGTTTTATGGTCAGAAAAGTCCCAGAAAGGGCACAGATGGTTTGATAGGAATTTAAAAGGTTTACTAAAGCATGAGCAATGACAGATGGGTATCCTCTAACAGCTTTTGAGAGGTCAGGGCAATGCTTAGAACAAAGTCTGTAGATGGTGGCATGGCCTACACCTGTAGAGAGTTGAATATGAGAGGTGGGATTGCCAGCATCAAGCTGAGAAAGTATATAGTCAACTTGAACTTGAACAGGAGAGAGGGATTTCATGGTTTGTTAAAGAAGATTATTATAGTCTATTTGTTCAATGTTGAACTATTTGTGATCACATGACCTAATTATAACTCCGACACAAGTCATGTGACCTGTCAAGCTTTGGGAATGCCAAAGGGCTGGGCATGTAACGGCTACATCCTACAGGCCAGGAGTAGTGGCTTTGGCTTCGACATACTCATGCGTTGCACCCTACTTGCCATGCGTGTCACTGATTTAGGACAGAGGGAGTATTTGGGGGGTTCCAAAGGTGTTGGCCTGAGTAGAGGACTTAACAGGGGAAGGAGAAGGTAAGGGGCCTAAGCCTAGTCGATACCTAGAATGAGGAAGTATGTATATGCATGTCCTACTTATATAGGTTCAAGAGGTGACATGTGGAATAAGGAATGTGGGACAATAAGGTATGCAGAGCATGTGGGAGTATTGTCCACAATGAGTAAAATTAGAATGAAGAAATGTAAATGGGGATAGAACAATAAACCATAGAATAATAGAAATGTGGCCAAGGATAGGATAATAGGGAATGCCCGACTATAAAACAATGGTTGCGGCTAAGGATAAAACAAGGACAAGAAGTCCCGAGGTAAGGCAGGTCAAGGATTCAGGAGCAGATGGGGTAGGATTAATGGATGGTGATTGAGGTAACATGAATAAGGGATGGGGGCAAGGAATGTGGATGGTTGTTATAGCCCATGCCCTCAACAAACCCACACTAACCCCCACAACCACCCGCTTCCGTTCCGAGACCTTTCTGACCGAAAGGACGAAAGACTGTTTTCTGTGGATCCCGTCCCCGTCACGCCCGTCCGAGACACCGCGTTTCCATGTCCTACCAAGACACCGTTCCCGAGTCCGCTCCCAACCGAGGACTCAATACTTTGATAACCGACGCGCAAGACTATCGCGTACCTCACTCCCTTGTTCTTTCTTTTATATTAACCCCTTGTACTACCTTTCTCCTTGTTTTATGACCGGCTAAAGATAGTACAAAGAGCGTTACATGTATATAGTCTCACAGTCGACTGGACTGTTCGCTAGTACGAATATCAAATTAGTCCCCCCAGTTTCCGATTCATTTCCGGTAAACTCTGCCTCCTTTCTGAAATTAGGGACAGACGATCGAGGAGGGCGCAACACATAAGTTGAAGCCAAGTCCCTTCGACCTCGAACACCTCAGTGACCGGATTGAACCATTCCACGACCTACCCTAAGTTCCCGGCGCCTCCGTCCCCTGCCCGTAGTCCGTCCGACTTCCATCTCGGTCCTCGGCCCCGTCACGGACCTTCACGCTGACCCGGATAACCCCTTCGGAAGTGCTAGCTAAGCGCCTGACACGTGGACTTAACAATGGTGGATATGCTGAGCTGAGACTAGCATACCAAGTAACTTGCATGCAGCTTGGACACTTGGGCATGAACATAGTCCGATTTACTTGGTCAGTACTGCCAAATTACCGGATACTCGGCACATGTACTTGATATAATTATACACATCTAACTATACCTCTGATTGTAATTATACATTTGAAGGCAACAAAACTGGTCCAATGAGTCACTGTCAAAAAATAGCAATATCTCAACCAATAAAAATTATTACATAAACATGAGGAGACTTATCAAAAGCTGAGATGCAGGGGTATCTGTGAGAATATTCTCAGTTTTTATAGATTTTTTTTGTGATCTGAGAAGTTATGTTTACTTTTTGCAAGTACATAGGGTTAGTTGAATATATGAATAAAGAAACAATTGTGATATATTAGTTTGGATAAATTAAGTACTTTCTCTGTGGAAACCTTGAATTACAGTAGGATGACATGATTGAGTTCACACATCCCACTGCCCAGGGACCTAAAGATTTGGCAGAATTTCTAGCAGTGGAAATTCTAAATATATTCAGAATTCCCATAGGCTTTATCCAAAACTCTGCACTGGTGATGATTCCTGCTTATACAAGTTTGACATTGCCATCATGTCTAATGTTGGCATTGGACAATTTAAGAAGAAAATATGACAACAGGTGAATGTATGAATGGTTACATCAATGCAAGGGGAATTAGCACTCTACTCAGCTGTTTCCAAAGTGACTCCCTACTAATATATTGCTCAGCTGGACCTCAATGTACAGTGACTCACAAAACTGGTCCAATGTTTGGTACTTTTCACTTGCTCCAAATTTTAGGAGTGCCCTATCTTTTATCCCTGCTAATTCCCCATTGTGTTTCCACCAAAAATTTGACAACTACTTGAATATCTGCACAAATAATTATATTATGATCTGTTGGTAGAGGTAAATTGAGCACTTTCTGTGAAAACCTCGAGTTACAGCAGGATGCCTTGATATTGAGCTCACGCATACCCCACCAGGCACCTCAAGTATTTCTGGCAGCGCAACTTCTACATATCTTCAGAATTCCCACGGGTTTTCGCACCTGGAAACCCGCTAACCTAAAAGACATATTGCATGTGATATTATAAAAAAACGACACAATTATTACGTCAGAAATCAAGAGACTATATTTCGCGTATCGCATACTCAGTAAATGTAAGTAAGGCGGACTGGGCAGTCAAGGTATAACATTCGCCGGTGAGCAGCAAACAATCGACGACAGGATAACAGGAAGGTAGATTTCGAAAACAACACAAAACTGACGAATAGATTTGAGCGACGTTACGCAGGGCAGTCGCAATTTGGAGATGGAGTTGGGAATAGATTGACGTTCAGAGATTGGACTGTGCCTTTGGGTAAGAAGGGTGGGGGGGGGGAAG
>QLPG01003512.1:0-13241 GCA_003314385.1 Gomphus sp. MG54
AGGTGGGAAGACATGCCTATAGACTCCGACTCCCACAGTCCCTATCTCGTCTCCACCCCGTCTTCAATGTGGTCAAACTCCTTCCAGCCCCTGAAGATCCGATCCAAGGATGGAAGTCCGAACCACCTCCACCACCGGAACTAATAGAAGGAGAAGAATATTATGAGGTAGAAAAAGTGTTGGATAGTCGCTTGATGAGAGGAGGGCTCTACTTCTTAGTCAAATGGCAGGGGTATGGATATGAGGAAAATACATGGGTGAAGGAAGAGGAGATGAATGCGCCAACTAAAATTCAAGAGTTCTACCTACAACACCCAGGAGCACCTCGGAGAATCCGAACAATGGCCTTCGAATCTCTATCATTCCGTGCCACGAGGACGCAGCACTCTAGAAGGGAGGGTGATGTCAGGGGACAACCCTCTTTAAACTCTGATCCAACTCCGAGGTTCCATTTCAAACTCCGACCAACTCCGAGGCCTGATACAGGTCCGAAGTCCTACTTCAAACTCCAACCAACTCCAAGGCTAAGAGGCCCAAAAACCACCGAGTGGAGACAGAAAAGGTCTTAACATATGATGACTAGAACTCGGAGCAAATACCCAAGCCTCGGACTTAGTGCCAGGAGATTGGCTCTACAAACTCCGATGTATTGATTTGTAAGCTAGTGCACAGACCACCCATATAAAGGGTATAAAAGGGGCTCACCAGCAGCGGGATCCTTAGACTTTCCTCTTTGGATTCCCCCTGCTTATGTGAGGACTCCACATGTATTTAGGTAGTAGATAAATAAATAACTTTGGATTCCCCCTGCTTAGCTCGCCTCCAAGATATACCTCGGGGCTGTAAGAGGGTTGCCCTTACAGTCACTGAGGTATTCGAGGTCGAAGGGACTTGGCTTCAACTTATGTGTTGCGCCCTCCTCGATTGTCTGTCCCTAATTTCGGAAAGGAGATGGGAGTTTACCAGAAATGAATCAGAAACTAGGTGCGAGGCTAAATCGATATTCATACTAGCGAACAGTCCAGTCGACTGGGAGACTATATACATGCGACTATCCTTGTACTATCTTTGCCGGTCATAAAACAAGGAGAAAAGAAGTACAAGGGGTCAATAGGAAAGAAGAATAAGGGAGTAAGGTATGCGATAGACTGGCACGTCGGTTATCAAGATGTGGAACCTTGGTCATGGGAATCGGGATCGGACTATCGGGGGCTCGGACGTTATGGGATGGGAACCATGGAAAGTGATCGTTCGTCCTTCGGTGGTCGGGGAGGTTTCAGAAACGGGGTAGGTGGTTGTGGGGGTTGGTATGGGTTTGTTAGGGATATGGGACATAACAGTGGCATAAGACATGGAGAAAAGAATAAAGTATGAAGACCATGTGGAGGTATTGTCCACAGCAATCTAGAATAGAATAATGCGAGAGTAAGACAATGAAATGTGACCAATAATAGGCAGGTGAGATTGTGGGAAATAATAGAACAATAAGGAATGGCCAAGATATAAAACAATAGGGCCGTGAGTAAGTGGCAATGAATAGTAAGTGTCCCAAGGGTAAGCGGGTGAGGGGAAGGACAGGGAGTGTAAGGATGATAAAGAATAGAGGGGTGGGGTAAGGATAATGAGCCAGATGATGAACCGAGTGTACTGAGCCAAAACCGTACACCATGAGGGATGATATAAGTAAGGGTCAGTCAGTCGGTACTGCCGAGTAAGTCAGAGCAGGGTGTGTGGTCGTGACATGAACCTTCTAAAACTGGTGTTATGGCCTATGCTGCCAAACAAACCCACATTAAACCCCACAACCACCTGCACCGTTTCCGGGACCTTTCCGATTGCCCAAAGTCTGAATAACTGATTTCCGGATGTCTGACATATCATTCCGAGGTTCCACGTTTCCAAACCTCCGAAGACTCCAAAGTCAAGGTTCCGCTCCTTTGATAGACGATGCGCAGGATCATCACGTACCTCACTCCTTGTTCTTCTTTTTATATTGCCCCTTGTACTCTCTTCCCCCCCTTGTCTTTACTCAGTAAAAGATAGTATAAGAACTAGATACATGTATATAAACCACCAGTCGACTGGACTATTTGCCAGTACAAATATCAACTTAATACTGCATTGTAGTTTCCGATTAAGTTCCGGTAAACTTTCCAACCTTCCAAAATTAGAGACAGACGATCGAGGAGGGCGCAACACATAAGTTGAAGCCAAGTCCCTGCAACCTCAAACCACCTGTACCACCCTATACCGTGAACAGTCCCAAGACCCCTGGTGTTCCTGACTTCCATCCGCTCCGATTCCAATCCCAATTCCAATTCCAATCCCAATTCCAATTCCAATTCCAATCCCAATTCCAATCCCAATTCCAATTCCAATCCCAATTCCAATTCCAATCCCAATTCCAATTCCAATCCCAATTCCAATTCCAATCCCAATTCCAATTCCAATTCCAATTCCAATTCTTCACCCCCACCCTCAGAATACAAATTCCCCCTTAGGAAACCTCTCGGAACCCTCCAAAAACCCTTCCGGAAGTCCCTAGCTAAGTGCTAATATGCGGATTTAACAACTGGCCAGGATGACATACCACATTGGTTTGCTAATGTGCAAATTGATTTTGCCCTTGTCACCGCTAGTAGACCAGCCCCACACACCCTTAAAGAGGTGTTATGGCCCATGCTGCCAAATAAACCCACATTAAACCCCAAAAACACCTACACCATTTCCGGGACTTTTCCAATCGCTCAAAGCCTGATTAACCGCTTTCTAGATTCCGATGCATCAATCCAAGGTTCCATGTTTCCAAACCTCCAAAGATTCCAAAGTCAAGGTTCCATTCCTTTGATAAACGATGCACAGGATCATCGCATACCTCACTCCCTTGTTCTTCATTTTATATTGCCCCTTGTACTCTCTTCCCCCCCTTGTCTTTACTTGGCAAAAGACAGTACAAGACTAGATACATGTATATAAGTCACCAGTTGACTGGACTATTTGCCAGTACAAATATCAACTTAATTCTGTGTCGTAGTTTCCGATTAAGTTCCGGTAAACTTTCCGACTTTCCAAAATTAGGGACAGATGATTGAGGAGGGCGCAACATATAAGTTGAAGCCAAGTCCCTGTGACCTCAAACCACTCATACCACCCTATACTGTGAACAGTTCCAAGACCCCCGGCACTTCCCGTCTTTCTGTCCCCATTCTGATTCCAATCCCAAGTCCACGACCTTCAGTCCCTCCATCCCCAGAGTACAAACCCCCCTCCGGAAACCCTTCCAGAAGCCTCTAGCTAAGCACCGACACGTGGATTTAACAAGAGGCCTACAATGGTCCAAATAAGGAACACTGGAAGAAAGAATTAGAGTATGAAATAGTATGAAATAGGACAACTAGAAAAACTCGGTACCTGGGTTATTGAAGACCTTCCAAAGGGACAACCCATGATACCATGCTCTGAGGTGCTCAAGGAAAAGCCTGGCCTGTCAGGTGCCACCAATGTCTTCTGTATTCAAATTGTCACTGGAGGTCATAAACAGGTAGAATGGGTCAACTATACAGAAACCTTTTCAGCTGCAGCCAAGTTACCTTCTATACATGTAGTCCTAGCCAATGCTGTGACACTCGACTGAGAGATACATCAGGTAGATGTTAAAAGTGCATACCTGAATGCACCATTGAAGGAAACAGTACACATGAAAATACCTTATGGCGCTCTCAAACCAGGTCAGGAAGGCAAAGTTTGTCGCCTCTTGAAAGGAATGTATGGCATAAAACAAGCTGGAAGAGTCTGGCAACAAGAGCTAACAAAAGCGTTCACAACGTACCTTGCATTCATGTGATCTGACATCAACCATTCAGTCTTCTATAAGAAGTCCAACAATGAAAATACTGTAGTTGCAGTAGCAACTGACGATATCATCATCACATCAATGCAGCTATCTGATGTAAAGAAGCTGAAAACACAACTCATGAAGCACTGGGAGACCTCCGATCTTGGGGAAATAAACTGGTACCTGGGCTTTGAAATCAAGTGCAATTGGACTGACCGCACTATAGCAATAAATCAACGGTCATACATTCAAGCCATGGTTGAGAAATTCAACTTAGCTAATGCAAAGTTGGTCTCCAAGGAACAAGGACCAACATCCATTGCAAAGGTCATGAGATGTATAGAATCCCATACATAGAGGCAATAGGGAGTGTACTATGGCTGGCGATGATATCCAGGCCGGATATTGCGTTTTCTGTCGGAGTGTTAGCACAATTCATCCAGAAACCAGCTGAGGTAAATTGGAATGCACTTAAACATATTATTGTGTACCTAGGTGCGAGCAAAGACCTCTGGCTGAACTTTGGAGGACCTGATAGCAAGTCAATTATGGGATACTGTGATGCTGACTGGGCTAGTCAGATGCACTGGCATTCCATTTCAGGTTTTGGATTCTACATAGGTGAAGGAGTTGTATCATGGAGTTCAAAGAAGCAACACCTGGTTGCATTGTCAAGCATGGAGGCAGAGTACATGTCGCTAACCCATGCAGCAAAGGAAACCCTGTGGTTGTGGTCTTTTATCAGTGAAATGTAAGGTCAATCTGTGGAGCCGATCACAATTAACTGCGACAACCAGGGAGCAATAGCCTTGTCCAGGGACAATAAGTTTCACATGAGGACCAAGCACATCAATTTGCGATACCACTTCATCTGGGAATGCATCGACGACAAGAAGGTTACTGTTGATTACATGTCTACCAATGACAACATGTCCGACATATTTACTACAGCTCTCCCAAGGCCTAAATTCAGCAAATTCATTGAAGAGCTAGGTCTACACCGAATCTAACTGTGAAACTCGGGTGCTCATCACACTTGAGGGGGAGTGTTGGAATTATGCAACTATGACTCATACCCTCCATCTCTAGTACATTAGTCATCAGGATTACTAAGCAGCTAGCTAGTCATTTTTCATATTAGCACTAAGAACCAGCTCATCTTCTATGAGAAGCTGAGCCATGAGTACAATCTTTCATAGCTTAGACTACCAGGACTAATATTCTTCATTAGTCCCTGTTTAGGTACTTAGACTATAATACATCATCTTCTATGAGAAGCTGAGCCTCCCTGTTTAGTTGCGACTTATTTCATTACCCAGCCCACTTTTGGGTTGTGCAAAAGAGCGCTGGCATCACAATGGTATTGTCTACCCATCTGCTACAATCGAGTAAGCGTAGATGGATTGGACAATGCCAGCAATGTCCAAAGTCTACGAAATGAGTCACATGCATCCTTAGAGTATATATGTTAGAACCAGGCATTATTAAGTCAATTATATATATATATTCTACACTAAACATCCAATATCTCCCCCAACCATTCCCCAATGGAGGCGCGACTCTATACCAGGATCCCATACACTATGAGGAAGACTCATGAATATTCTCATGAATTTAGGAGCGCGTTTTCCATGACACTATCTACCCGGCCCCATACCTACCCCGAGGGCTCATTTGGACACGTTGGGAAGGAGGTACACTGGCATGTGGTTTATTATTCATTCTATTTCATATTCTATCCTATTTCTATACTTCCCCCTGTGAAGTTTTCGTCTGTATCATCCCCACCGCATATATGCGGGTGTACCACATGCACGGCCGCATTAGGCCGGCTTCTAAACTTCACTCCGTGAAGTTTTCATCTTACCAATCACTTTCCATTTCATATAAATACAAGACATATTTACAGTAGAATAGTAACCAAAAACAAAGCAATCATACTTATATCGTTGCTCCCCCATTGCACTAGCCATTAGGCTACAACTATAAACCCATCACTCGCGCTGACCGAAGGTTAAGCGTCGAGTGCGTACTTCCCTATTCGGGACTAGGACACCAGCTACTCGTCGCACAGCAAGGCCGGGTCACAGTTGGGTTTCCAACACAAATATATTATATTATACTACTAGATAATATATCTAACTTGTGGGAGGACCACAAAACATATAAACCGATGCTTTGGTGCCCAGGCCGGATTCCCGGTACGGCGCCTAAGCGGAGAGTAAACCCGGGACTCAGCTCCAGTAGATTCACTGTAGAGCAGTATATTTCCTAGTGATAAATACTATAGAAATCACAGGAAAATCTAGGGAACTATCCCCCTCATTGTCCCACCGACTCTCCAATATAATAGCGTGGGAACACCCCAGGAAACCCTATCTGCCAGACCCATCTACAGAATAAAAGCCTCAGGTTAATCTACAATATATAGTTTCCATACCTCCAAATTTCCCCTTGCGTCCTTCTCACCTAACTCACACTCGGTAGGTACTTGATTCCCATTGCTATAGTACACATCCTTCTCACCTAACTCATGCTCGATAGCCATAAGGGCTTTGAGCCTCCACTTTTTTGTTACACCCTCCCTGACCACTTCCCTATTTTCCCAATTTTTTTTTGTTTGTATCTATGCTTGCGCCGGCTTGAGCCCGGCCCACTTTTGGGTTGCGCAAAAGAGCGCCGGCATCACAATGGTATTGTCTACCCATCCGCTACGATCGAGTAAGCGTAGATCTATGGTAGAAGCTGTGTGGCCTCCCGAGAATGTTATTTATCAGTCCTATTTAAGCATTAAAGTTTTTGAGTGCCCGCTTAAAATGGACTCGTATTTTTACACCAGACGCTTATTTGTTGAGCCTGAAACTTAAGCCTTCGGACGCTTATTTTTTAAGCCGGATGCTTATTATTTCTATATTACTCAGCCGAATTGGTCACTAATTATTTCATCCGGAAGCGGATTTCTTAAGCCAGAATGGACGCTTATTATTTCATCCGGAGGCTTAATATTTCAGCCGACCGCTTATTATTTCAGCCGGACGCTTAATATTTTATCCTCGCAACTTAAGCAGTCCTGGTCAGAAAAAGTTGAAAAGTGAATGTTTTGTTAGGTTGCCACTAGGCAGACAGGCCTGTGTTGAGTCTGTAATGCCTGAAGAGAGGGTGGGATCGTTTGAGATCGTTGAATTTCAGTGCCCAGGAAACCTGTTTGGCTTTTGATCAAAAAAAAGCGGCACAAACCAAGTGTGACTGATGTGACACGGCAAACAATACCAGTTGAGCCGCACGTGTTTACATAATCAAGATTATTCCGCTCCGTCGGGTGCCACCTGCGTTTTCGAAGTAGCACGCTAATCCAGGAGTTAAATTGCACAATGACTTGGTCCTTGTGAGATTTCAAAGCTCATGAATACTGACCTTGAATAGAGAAACTATAGGACTTATCTCCTTGTGGGCTTGGGTTCGTGAGTTTGTGAAAGCGATAATACAAAGTTCCCTCAAATGGTACAGAAGTCATGACTGCGAGTAGTACTACATCACTCCAAAGGCGAAATTAAATTCGTGAGTGTGCTTTTCTCGACTTTGAATTATGTTCTAGGAATCAAATTAAAATTTAACCTTCTACAGTGTGGACACGACGTCGAGCAAGAATGTTGATGTGAGAGACACTGCGTGGCATTCTCGACTTGAAATTATTTCGGGAATACACCAACTTGACATTACTTTCTGTTCTTCCTCCAGAGCAAGTCATGCGGTTGTCAGTATGAGATACAAATAGCATTGCATGATCGGTGAAATTGGGCTTAGCTACTCTGAAGAATCTTACCATAATGTGCATATTACGTCTGAGATATCTTTACCTTGTTGGCCGTTCTTAGCCACCGGATCTCACATCCCACCTGCTTACCATCTCCCTGGACGATTATCTACATGCCATCCCAGCAACACGTTTCTAAAACCTGCTGGGAATCAAACGATTTCCAAAAAACGGTTAGAAAAGTGGCTAACAAGGGATCGTTTCTATGCCTTTGTAAGTGAGTTGGAACACGAAATCCAATACATTACACCGGTTTGCAGTACATAAGGCACGCGCCAAATTGCACACGCGTTTGTGCGGGCAAAAAGAGAACTGCAATTACTCAGTCAAATTGTAGCCATTCTGTCTGAAAATCAAAATATAGCTTATTCAACCCAATGTGGAGGGCATGGCAATGTAAAATCCATGTAAATTTGCCACAATAAAAATTGTTTTTCAGGCAGTTGGCCCTAATCAACCCCAGCTGCAGAACAGCTGTAGCAACACCAAATCAATTCAGACTTGTTAGATATTTTGTAGTAATATAATATACATATAGATGGAGGGCACCAGCCACTTTTTAGTATATCAAAGTCCATTAGAATATTTTATATACTGTACTACAGTTGAGACAAGTAGTTTCTGCTTAATTATTGTTATAGAGCCCTATAAGACACATTTCATTGGGAAAATGTGATATTAAATCACGCGGGATCAAGATGATACAAAGGGACCTCGACTGCCAGCCATCATGTGGCCATACACGGATTGCGAAGCAGTAGCTCAATAGTACCCTATCCTGGCATGCTCTCGCGGTGCACGTGACGTCATCTTCACATTCACCGAGTCTATAGCACCTGCAGGTTTCCGACCTCCCTCCCTGGAGGAGCAAGAGCCCGAGGCACGGGATTGTGGTGACAACGAACACGACAGCGGCAACGGCCCCTTTGGCATCTCCTGTGACCACGGGCGTGCCAGCCACCATAACCACTATAACGACTCGCCCCAGGCGCCAGGTATGGCTGTAGACTCACCCTACTCAGCAGACCTGATGTGACCTCTGTGCAGCAGGACCAGGACCAGGATCGAGATCAGGATCGGGAACAGCATTTGGAGCAAGACCATGGGCCTAGTGGTCTTTTCCTCAGTTATCTCGTCGTCTCCTCCATCTGCATCTGCGGTCCGTGCCCGTTCCTCTACGCATTCCGTGCTACGCTGAACCTCCATCCAGTCATGTTGTCCCTCGGCGAACTCGTCACCTTTCTGTATGCTGCCCCGCGCACGCTGCAATTGATAGCTCACTCACTGGGCACATAGGCTCGTAGCAGGTGGACAGGTCACGCTTTCCGGCCGCTTCATCGACCCTGCGTTTGCATTCACGATGAGCTGGAAATACTGGTACTCGTGGGTCGTTACATTACCTGGTATACTAGACATACCCTCATCTCCTTATCGTGAACGTGATGGATGCACTCATGGCGCACAGGATTTTGCGTCAGGATCTCCTTCTGAAGACTCAACTGACACGTCTTTATGTGGATATGTTATCATCGGGCATGTGGGTGATCATGATGCTGTGGACTCGACAGTGCTGTCTGGACAGGAGGTGCATTATGATATGACTGTTACGCCGAGTGGAGCTTCTATTTCTACTTTGACATCTGAGACGCTGACGCTAGCGAAGAATTCTCTTATGAGTAATGGGGAGGGTACTTTCTCGTTTAGTAATGTGGGGGGCCCGATGGAGACGTATACGGCCTCGGCCCAGCCTGGGGAAGAGGGAGGCAGTGGGTGCGCCAGGTGGTCTTCCAGAGATAATCATGATAGCATACAGTTTTCATTTCATGTCATGCAGGTAGGGTGTTGCGATGGTGTTATTGCAGTTTAGGGATTTTACGGTTGATTATCCTTTTTTTCTGTTTTTTTTTTGGCAGTTCACGGGCAGGACGGGATCTTTAAATATGAATATAAACTTGCTCATCGCAACCATAGGGGAATACTAATATACAGCAAACACATCTAATCTCCCTTCTGATACCCTAGTTGGCGCTTCACAGGTTTTAGAGATCAACCAATGGGAACATGGATCCGTCCCGCGTACATCTGCTCACTCCATCACCTGTCATCTTTGCACTGAAAGGGAGAGGCTTCAATTTCACAAATTGATCATTCCAAAACTTCAAATCGGCTGCAAATTTCTTGGCTTGCCTCCCGGTTTTAGCAACATGTGTCAGGCGATTTGCCCGTAACGCTAAACCAAGAAACGAGCTTTCTGGACACGAACATACCACAGCCTCTCGTATGTCTCAAGATAACGGGCATGAGGTATGTGTCTAGCCAAGCGATGGATCATTTTTAGCTATAATTAATAACATCTCCCAGTTGTTACTCTGTGCATATCTTCTGCCCGGATGATCACATGGTCCCATCATTACTTGCTTTAGCATATAGTGCCCAGTACCACATTGGGCCACTGAGAATGAGGGTGAATATTGATGGGCAGGAGAGATAAGGGTCTGTGTGGATCCAGGAAAGATAGATGATTGAGGTATTAACTACAGAGGAACAAAGCATAGTTGATTTAATATCATATTTTTCCAATGAGCTGTGTCTGGTAGGGCTCTAGAACAATAATTAATCAGAAATTACTTGTCTCAGCTGTAGTACATTATATAAAGTATTCTAAAATATTCTAATGGACTTTGATATACTAAAAGTGGTTGGTGCCCTCTATCTACATATATATTATATTTCTGCAAAATATCTAACAAGTCTGAATTGATTTGGTGTTGCTACAGCTGTTCTGCAGCTGGGGTTGATCAGGGCCAACTGCCTGAAAACCAATTTTTATTGTGACAATTTTACATGGATTTTACATTTCCATGCCCTGCATATTGGGTTGAAGAAGTTATATTTTTATTTTCAGACAGAATGGCTCCAATTTGACTGAGTAATTGCAGTTCTCTTTTTGCCCGCGCGAACGCGTGTGCAATTTGGCGCGCGCCTTACGTACTGCAAACCGGTGTAAGTTCAACCCTTTGGTCTATGATTTGGGTGCGTCTGCTCTCACATGATAGCATCGACAGTCAGTGCCACGTCAGGACCATCAAGGACGCTGGAGGCTTGTATCAATAATCGAACTCGTGGTGAATTTCATGCTTTGGTGGATCAAATTGGCAGCCTTCTGGATGAATATGTGGTGACATTCAGTCCTTCTGAATATAAAGACTTGAAGCACAGGACAGAATTTCACTTACTTGGCAGATCATGCTGAAAAGTACATTTTCTTTGATTGCAAGAAGTTTCGATTGTACTCATTCTTTTATGTGATAGGGTCCTTATTTATTCCTATGCCCGTGCCATTAACAACCCTGGTAGAATAGATAGATAAATTGTTGAATGAGAAATTAGAGCCGTTGTCACCTTGTATTCCTGTAAGGGCTAGAACAGCCATACTATCATCAAAGTGAGCAAGGTCATCACATAGACTGGTTTTACCCTGTGTTACATAAACATCATGAGAGTCTTACTAGAGCCGGATCAATGTAAAATGTTTGTAATCCATGGGATAGAACTGCTCAACTTGATGACTGGGTTTGAGAGTGTGATGGCTGCTGTAAATGTCATCATCAGTTACAGCGACACCTTTACAGGATAGGATCCAGAGACACCCCCTTATGCCCATGCTGCAATCAACATGAGTCTGTCCGCCATTTTCTACTGTCGTGCACAGCACATGCTCGCCATCGACAGCGAATCCTGAATGTCTTAAGGAGAGATGCACTCAACCTTTCCAAGCTGCTTTCCGACCCCAAATGTGTAGATTACATGCTCGACTATGTGAATGAAACTAAACGCTTTCTCCCTCAGCCTCCCCCCCGCTCCTTCACTGCTCTCCCTTCGCCCCTGCAAGCCTCCCCCCCTCTCCCTAGTCCATCTCACTGACCCACCTTTCACACCTTCCGTACCCATGCACAATACTAACCAAACCTTCTTTGTATCACAGAACAGTCTCCCTCTTCCATCTCCCCATCCGCACGTCTAACACCCTTGCCTACACCCCTGTCCCCCCGCATGTCCATCTGTCCCCTTGCTCGCTCTCCCCCGCCATCGTCTGTCTCCACACCCGTTCGCCCGCTCCCGTACTCACTTGATCCACCCAACACACACGTACGACCTATTTTCCCTGCACACATGGTCTATTTTGTAGATAGCAAGGTTATATCATGGACTCTTTCTCTCGCGTGAAGGGACATGCCCCACGCACGTCTTTGTACACCTCTTACTTATAGCATTGTCAATAATTTTCAGAGGGGTGTTAGTCCGGTCTAGGACCCCCGCCTTAAGGTTCATGTTTATGTTCTCCGACCATGGGCACTCGCTAGCTACACGCTACACGTCTTGTATTATCCTACATGAGCATGCGTCTCAATGGATAATCTAAACTTTTTCTTCCAGATATGTTTTCTTTCATAGTGGAGAGTGAGAAGTGTGTCATATACAACAAGTGCTATTTGAAACGGTAAGATCACAACCAGGGACAGATAAAATTACTCCTGAACTTACCCAGTGCAGCATTCAGGACGTAGGTGATAGCCAAACTTTCTGGATTATAAATTTCTTCGATACCGAATAGTTTAGGGTACTCGCGAATCTGTCGCCTGCTGGACAACGACTTGATTGCTCCCTTGAGAGGATATTCGGCAAGTGAATTTTGAGAATGATTGGATTGTGCGTTGAAATGAGAGGCTCATGGGTGGAGGCAGAGTTTGCAAGCTTTATAAGATTCGTGACTGGGTGATGGAAAAAGACGGTTTGAAACCGTCCAAGAGAGGATCTGTGGCAGTGTCATTCATTTGTTGATAGTCAGGTAGAAGTATCGACCCGATAGGAGTGAATTATCAAGCATGATAACAAATACTCGAATTAGGTTTACAGCGAATTACAGTTGGGTGACTCTTCCACGATGGTATAATGCGCCGGTGTTCGAAACGTTGACATCCCTTGGAAACTGTTCAAGGAAACTTTAAACAGCTGCTGTTTCGACTTCTCACAAGAACGTGAGCGCTTTGAGAAACCTGCGCTGCACAACTGACTTGCGCAGTCACTTAAGATTATGGAGTATCGACTCACCATGTTGGAAGAATAAAAACAAGGAATATTGTTTGATAAACTATTAATAGATAGACCTGGAGGAGAACTTGATGACACCTGAACCGAACACTCGAGTGGAGTACACAGCTCGGGCAATTCGGGAGACGTGTCACAAGGAGGTTTGTGGACATAGCGTCCATGGCGCAACAAGGACACGCATCGAGAATGGATTGCGGAATGGCGTGAATATTGGAAGAGGGGGAGGGACTCAGCGTGAACACAGCCTTAAGCATGACTAGACTCATGTTTTAGAAACGCGGAGTGCTTGGTCGGAATTAGGTATGGGATGAGGGTTCCAACGGTCTCTCGTGGAGATCATCCCCAGTAATGAGGTAACAATGCTTGATGTGTTGAGTGTGACAGAGGGGGATCTTGATGTTGGAGCGCAAAAGTGAAAATTGTGTTATTATGTAAGCTAAATTCAAACTCAGCTCAAAACATCAAAGGTGTAATACATAA
>QLPG01003513.1:0-25273 GCA_003314385.1 Gomphus sp. MG54
TCCCTGACGATATGAAAGAGAAAGCATGAGAAATGAGACGATCACAGCTCACACACCGACTGGAAGACCTGAATATGAGCCAACACGAGGCCAAGGGGTACTCTCGCTTGTTGTCTGCCATCGATGCCCACATCGCTCGTCTTCACGACTTGCGAAAAGGTGAGCTCAACTCGTTCTCCACATTTTCCCATGTATGTAGTGATGGGATAGATGTACTGAATCTCTGCCAGAGAGGAAGAGCAGTTGTCAATGAAGCGTGGGACGGATGGTGAGCTCGACGACAGTCAATTGGTGGATGGAATAACTAAGAATAATGTCATATATAAGGGGCGCGGGATGGGGACACCAGAACTCGGGCGGCCCTAGATAACTTAATGCTAACCTTTAAATATGCCAGCCCCAAGCGTATCCATTTCTAATTTGATATGAGCGTGTCGATATATCGCTTCGAATATAATACACGCTTGCAGCGCAGTCTAGAAACATGTAAGCGAGATGCCGGGCACTATTTCCGCCATAGGTGTGGATGTATCCTTACCGAATGTATCATAGCCGTTATGCTCATGGAGGCGTTCGACCGACTCTTTGGGATGTAAGCATTTTGTTCCCGGTTCGAGAATTTATCCTGATTATGTGATTAGATCTATAGCCATCTGAATATAGAAACAATTATGACCATTCGCGTCCCTGAACGCAACTGCCATTTGTGCCAGTCTTCTAGAAGCCGAGTACGCCCCGGATACCTCCGCGAGATGGAAGGTGATCGAGAAAACGAATGATCGGTCAGTATTCATTGGCAGGGGATTACACATGTATTGATCCCCAGGCGCGGTCCGGATTCCAGATCGATCGGAAGCCATCGAGAAAGCTGTCATAGAAAGTGGCTGGTTGGTAATCGCTATTTCAGACGCGGACTTTAGTCGGCAACAGATTACTGCCCATGGTCTAATCAAGGCCCTCCCAAGCTATGTTCGAACTGGAAAAAAAACTTGATCGACATGTTCTCTACTGACTTGGTGCTTTAGGTGAAGATAGCACTGATATGCATAGGTGCCAAGGCTACTCGGTGAGGCTTTTCTTTTATCCTGATGAGATGGTTGTCACCCAGGGAGTCTAGGATCCCCAGGAATTTCCAACTCATTTGACCGGAAACTCACCATGTGACTGGGAAGTGAGGCGGTTGAGTGTGTCATGATATCGGGTCGGCCATGCAGTTTTACGCCTCTTATTTTCCATAGTGACAGGTTGGGCTAGAAAAACTCTGAAACCATGCGACCTTAACGCATCGTGTTGTCCTATTTTGAACCGCAATATATTGATAACATTCTGCAAATTGATTGGGTTTCCCTAAGAACAGAAGCCAAACTGGTTGCTAAAGAGCAGAAAGTATGTGATGTTTACGTGCGTACAAATACGATTGTTTACAAATACGATTGTTCCCATTCGCTAGTCTCCTAACGTTCTGACGCCGGCATCGCCTCCGCCTGCGGACCTGACAGGGACAGACAAGTTGGTTTCGACGTATTGTTCTTCTCACCAACACGTGAGGCAGCTACAAGCAGAATCATGTTACCAACGTCTCATTCCAATCCTCAGTCCACGTCTTCGTCTGGGGGCGTAACCCTTGACTGGAGACAGGTCAACATCCGTAAGCGTGCTTGTTGAGCCATAAGGCAGGCTTCGCAGAGCTGAGAACACGTGTTCCGTTGCAGATGCGAATGGAGGCGTGAACATACCCATCATGATCAGTACGTGTGAGGATCATGTTCAGCTCTCACATTCGGCCTCACATCTGTTTAGACCCTCCGAACGATCCTTTGGCACTTCTGAAACCGGCACAGCGGGCCTCTTATGACACCCGCTATGGTGCCGACGGCGACGAACCCCATGGGTGCATGGAAGACACCCGTGTGCAGATCTTGGCCGATATCGAGGCTTGGGCACACGATCCTTCCGCTCCACGGGTATACTGGCTCACTGGGTTCCTAGGAACAGGCAAAACAACCATTGCTCACACCCTGTGCCAGCGTCTGGACGTGCAGGAGAAGCTTGGAGCGAGCTTTTTCTGTTCTCGCTCAGCTTTGAACGAGGCATCCCGCATTCTACCTACGATCGCTACCATGCTCGCTCGGGTTGACTCTAGTATTCGATCGGCGATATGCGAGGTTCTTGCAAACAAACCGGATGTGGCAAATATTAACTCTGTACATGACCAGTTCAACTATCTGATCATCAACCCCGTGAAGCACGCCCTTCAAAGCAAAATGGACAGTGGTTACATTATCGTGATCGATGGGATGGATGAGTGTTCCACCTCCGCGCAAAGGAAGGTTATATCGTTGATAAAAACCATCCTCAATGTTGATGTGGACATGCCGCTCAAGTTCTTCATCACAAGTCGACCAGAGGACTGGATCGTGGCAGCTTTTAATCATGGTGATGTTGCACACCCACACAAAAAATTCACTCTTCACGAGGTGGTCAAAAGTGCTGTACAACAAGATATTAAGACTTATCTTAGAAGGTCATTGTCTGAGATCGCGACATCTCGCGGATATTCTCAGCCTGGCTGTCCTTGGCCGACTGAAATCGAGATCGAGAATCTTCTTCAAAAGTCAAATGGATTATTCATATTTGCTTCAACTGCCATGCGATATATCGACCAGAGAGGTGCAAATGCTACGCAGCGGCTAACCCAGTTGACATGTTCGGTGCTGCGTCACCCGTCCCTGGACGGTTTCTACAATTTGATTATGAAAGAGGCATTTCATGATGATCTCACCGAAGGGGAGAAGTCGGCGAGACACGACGTACTTTCCGCTGTGGTCCTTCTCCAGAATCCGCTCTCCATGACTGGTATTGCCTCCTTGTTGAATAAGGAGGCTAGACATGCCCTATCTCCTTTTAGTTCAGTTGTTCATCTTCCGTCTACACACGATGATCACATCAACATTTTTCATGCTTCTTTCCGTGAGTTTATCGTTGATCCAGAGCGCTGCGAGGCACACAGTGTAGATTCTACAAGAGGTCACGAAATGCTTGCCATCAAGTGCCTTCAACTCTTGAGCAGCACTCTTCGACCTAACATCTGTGATTTGTCTGAGGATGGGATCGGAACACTCCCTCATGATATCAAAGATTCAGGCAAGATTTCAAACGCCCTCCGATACTCGTGCTTGCATTGGGCATTTCATCTTCTAGAAGCCTCTACTGGCGAGCTGTCAACGACACTCGACTGTCTTTCTGAATTCTCCGATCAGCATCTATTGCACTGGTTCGAGTGCCTGAGTGCAATTGGCGAGCTGGAATCAGGTGTCAAGTCTCTTCGCAATGCCAGGGAAGCCACAATGGTGAGTGCACCATGTGGAGAAGAGTACCAGCTGACCACTTGGACAGAAATACCCCATGAGTTACAACATATATGCGTTGCTGTTCGATGACGCTCGTAGATGCCTCCAGATGGGATCTGAGGCCATCAGCCGTCACTGCCTCAACACATATCGATCGGCCTTTACCTGGATTCCTAAACGGTCCATACTACGGCAGAAATATGCAACATCGTTATGTAACGTACCTGGAGCCACAGTCCTAGTGGGCCTTGCGGATGCATGGGAGCGGACATCAGAGCATGTCATGCGACACCGTGGAGGTGTAAACTCTGTCATGTTCTCTAGCGACGGCAGCCGAGTTCTGTCTGGGTCAGATGACAGGTCGGTCCGTATCTGGAATACGGATACTGGCGAGATGGAGCGCATGCTGGAGGGGCATTTGGATACGGTGTTGTGCGCTGCGTTCTCGCCTGATGGCACAAAGGTCGTATCTTGTTCGCGCGACAAATTGATACGTATCTGGGACGCATCTTCGGGACAGATGATGTGCATATATGAGGGTCATTCGGATGAGGTTCTGTCTGTGGCTTTCTCCCCTGACGGGTCGCGTCTCGTGTGTGGCTCATGGCAGTCCATCCAAATAGGGAGTACCAGTTCCAGGGAAACAGAGCTGGAGCTAGAAGGGCATTCAGATTGGGTGCGATCTGTGGCTTTCTCACCTGATGGTAGGCGTGTCGTGTCTGGGTCTCGAGATAGGACAGTGCGTATCTGGGATGCAATGAGGGGAGAAATGGAGCACATACTGGAGGGTCATTCGGATTGGGTGAATTCCGTCACTTTCTCGCCTGACGGGCTACATGTGGCGTCCGGCTCATATGACTGGTCACTCCGTATCTGGAATTCTACTAGCGGGGCGGTAGAGCGTAGAATAGATCTTTCAAGTCCGGTTATGTCCCTTTCCTTCTCGCCTGCAGGGACCCGAATTATGGCCGGCTTGACCCACTGCTCCATCCAGATCTGGCATGCGAGGACGGGAGAGAGGGAGCATGTGCTGAAGGGACATGAGGGTGGCGTGATGTCTGTTGCATTCTCCTTTGATGGGACACGCATCGTCTCTGGCGCTGTGGACAGCTCAGTCCGGATTTGGAATCTGACTAGCAGAGAATCGGAGACTGAATCAGGCACACAGTCAAGTCACAGGAGGCGCAGGATGTCAAGCTTAGCTCGTGTTTGGCTTGCGATTCGAGGGAAGAGAGAGCGTAAGGTGACAAGACATCCAGCTTCGGTTAATTCTGTGGCATTCTCGCCCGATGGAACGCGGGTTGTGTCTGGGTCAAGGGATGGCTCGATCCTGATATGGAATGCTAACACGGAGGAGATAGAGCGTGTGCTGAAGGGACATTCTCACTGGGTGACCGGCGTTTCCTTCTCACCCAATGGGAAACAAATCGCGTCTGCCTCGTTTGATAAGTCAGTGCGGATCTGGAATGTTTCAACCGGAAAATTAAAATGGGCAATGAAGGGCCATTTATATCCGGTGAAGTGTGTTGCATTTTCACGTGATGGTAAACGTGTGGTCTCTGGTTCGCACGACAAGTTTGTCCGGGTTTGGAATGCCACGACAGGGAAGATCGAGCACATACCCGAGGGAGATTCATATGACGTGAGGTGTGTCTCTGCCGATGGCGCACATGTCGTGTCTGGCTCGAGCGACCATTCTGTCCGGATATGGAGTGCCACTACGGGGATAGCAAAGCATGTACTGAGGCTGAGGGGACATTCTGATTGGGTGACATCCGTTGCCATCTCACCAGATGGAACACAAGTTGTCTGCAGCTCGTCCGACAAAACAGTTCGTATTTGGGACATCATCACTGGTGAACAATTGAATTCATTTACAGAGTTCGCTTCCATGGCATTGCCGGATGGAAGCCGAGTCAGGCATATCTTCCTAGGCACATTTCAACTCGTGGCATCAGGGGAGCATCAGATGTCTCTATCTTGGGATAAGGACTGGGTCCTCGCTGACCCTCCACGTGAGGCTTGCTATTTCCCGCCAGAATTTCGCGGCTTCTGGACGCATGCATTTTCTGCCTCCAAAGCATGCTTTGGATATCATTCCGGCCTTGTTGTTATTGTAGATCTTAATCCTGCAACCTCCTCTCAACTATGCTTGTAAACATACTTAATATGAAATAATAATAGCAATAAGTAACCCACTAAATAATTTCCCTGTCAAGCACTGACCATAGTTTTGCAATGTAGATACAGTGACTCACAAAATGGGGCCAATGTTTGGCACTTTTCACTTGCTCCAAATTTTATGAACCAAATAAAAAAAAACTATAAAATATGAGAATATTCTCACCAATACCCCTGCATCTCAGCTTTCAATTGGTCTCCTCACATTTATGTAATAAATTTTATTGGTTGAGATATTGCAATTTTTTGACAGTGACTCATTGGACCAGTTTTGTTGCCTTCAAATGTGTGATTACAATCAGAGGTATAGTTAGGTTTGTATGGTCACATGACTTGTGTCGGAGTTATAATTGGGTCATGTGATCACAAATAGTTCAACATTGAACAAATAGACCATATCAATTTTCAACAAACCATGAAATCCCTCTTGCCTGTTCAAGTTGACTACATCCTCTCTCAGCTTGATGCTGGCCATTCCACCTCCCATATTCAACTTTCTACTGGTGTAGGCCATGCCACCATCTGTAGACTTTGCTCTAAGCACTGCCCTGACCTCCCAAAAGCTGTTGGAGGACACCCACCCAAGCTTTCTCCTGCTAATATTCAACATGCTGTCCACCTTATTGTCAGGAGCCGGATTCTGACGGACTTCGGTACTGCCGAAGGGTGTTGTCGAAAAGGTCGGGTGGACTATAGCCAAGTCCTGCAGGCCAAGAGTAGTGGCGTTGGCTTCAACGTACTCGTGCGTTGCGCCCTACTTGCCGTGCGTGCCACTGTATTTGCAACAGACAGATACTCAGGGGGATGCTGAAGATGCCGGCCTGAGTTGAGGACTTAACAGAAGAGAAGAAGGTAGAAGGGCCTAAGCCTAGTCGATACCCAGAATGAGGAAGTATGTACATGCATGTCCTACTTATATAGGTTAAGAAGCGACATGTGGAATAAGGAATGTGGGACAACAAGGTATGCAACACATGTGGTGATTGTCCACAACGAGTAAAATTAGAATAAGAGATGTAAGGTGGAAATAGAACAATGAAGGACAGAATAATAGGACGTGCCCTAGCACAATAGGAAGTGCCTGACTGTAAAACAAGGCCATGACCGAAGATAACACAAGGGCAGGAAGTGCCGAGGTGCGGCAGACCGAGGAGTGAGGAGTGGGCATCGGAATGAGGGATGTGACCGATATGCACGTCTGGCCGAGACGACTCATTGAATGGTTCGTGCTTGGTTATTAATGGAGTATTTTAGTCGGTACCGCCGAGTTATCGGGTCCTCGGTACGTGTACTTGACACTTATCAGCTCTCAAAAAGCTCAAAATGCAGTACAAGTTACCAGCACCCTTCAGGATATCATCAATGCACCTCTCTCCACTCAAACTGTGCACAGGAAGCTGAAAGAAGCTGGATTAAAGGCTGTGGTGAAGAAGAAATGGCCAATACTCTCCCAGAGACACAGGAAGGAAAGGCATCAAGTCTACGATACCGAGCTCTGGTTCACTCAGCAGTACTGACCGAACAACCCTTACCATTTAATCCCACACACCAGTGACAAGTCATTCATCACTAGTAAGGTAGAAGACAAATGGTTTCTGCTATAGTCATGTGACTCAAGCATGACATCTACCATTTCACACAAGGATCTGGCAATATCAAAAAAAAATATCATTCTAAAACCACAGATCAATGACATAGAACTATATGTACATAGTGTTGGTTTTACTTTTTGAAAAAAATCACTATTGCAAATGTAGTATATCCAAACTTTCAAACATCTTCCCAAAATTCATAATCACATTTTTAAGCAGTCTGATACTGTCAACAATTTTTTGCTTACAAAATTTTTGCACTGACATAATCACCTATATAAGGAAATATTCCATATATAGAAGTCATTCCCACTGGTAATAGTGATAGTCCGAGGTGTCTGTTGCTGTCAAAAATCTACTAGAACATGCCTAAACTCAAGAGAAGCCAGACAGTGTCTAACCTTGGGACCCATGCCATCAAGGTTTGACCTTTTAATCTGTTCAGGATGAATTGTTGATAAGAATTTCTCTACAGAAGCAGAAAATTGTGCAACCTGATTCAGATAGGGAGGAAGCCCAAAGCTTTTTATTCAGTGGAGATTTCTCACAAAGCCAAAATTCATCAGCATCCACTTTGTCTCTGTGTTAGAGTCCGAGTTCACATCAGGTCCGAGCTGATGTAAGTCGGTCCGAGTCGTGTGTTCGGAGTCGTAAGGACTTGGCTTCAACTTTAATGTTGTGCCCTCCTTGATCGTCAGTCCTTTACTTTGGAGGTTCAGAGAAGATATGTCTTTCGGAGTACAAGAGTGAGTGGGAATACAAGTCAATATTCGAACTAAGGTATAGTACAGAAGTCTGGAGGTATTTATACATGCGATCCTTATTGTAACTAATTAGGAATGATCAAGAGAACAATAAGACGAACGAAAACGGAGTACAAGAAGAATATACATTGGTGTTACAATAAGACTATTGTTCAACGAAAAAGGAAGATGTCCGAGGTCCGAGGGTAACGATGTTGGTTGGGCTCGGAGGTGGGAATGTAGGTTCGGACTTGGTTTGGAGTAGGGCCTCCTCGTAGCGCCCTATGTTGGATATCGGAGATGTCAGAGTTATATCACGGATATAACACTCTGCTGTCAGTGGACAATGATGTCCCAGTGCATGACTGTCAAGTACATGTACCGAGGATCCGGTAACTCAGCGGTACCAACCAAGATACTCTGTTAGTAACCATGTACAAGTCACTCGACGAGTTGTTCTCAGCTCGACACACATATCGGTCGCATTCCTCACACCCATCCCACACCTACTCCTCACCCCTTGGTCCACCTCACCTCGGGACTTCCTGCCCTTGTGTTATCCTTGGTTACAGCCCTTTTTTTATAGTCGGGCACTTTCTATTGTCCTATCCTTGACCACATTCTTATCATCCTATCCTTTATTGTACTATGCCCATTTACATTCCTTCATTCTAATTTTACTCGTTGTGGACAATGACTGCATGCTCTGCATACCTTGTTGTTCCACATTCCTTATTCCACATGTCGCTTGTTGACCTATATAAGTAGGACATGCATGTACATATTTCCTCATTCTGGGTATTGACTAGGCTTAGGCCCTTCTACCTTCTTCTCCTCTGTTAAGTCCTCAACTCGAGCTGGCATCATCAGCATCCCCCCAAGTATCTGTCTGTTGCAAATCCAGTGGCATGCATGGCAAGTAGGGTGCAATGCACGAGCATGTTGAAGCCAACGCCACTACTCTTGGCCTGCAGGACTTGGCCATAGTCCACCTGACCTTTTGCCAACACCCCTTGGCAGTACCGAAGTCCGTCAGTAACTGAAGCTTGACAATGACCTCAATGGCCTTGAGAAGTGGCTTGCAAAAGGGAAAAAACAATTGGCAAAATTGTTTGGATTGCAAAACAGTGACAAAACTAAGCAACGGGGACTATACAAGAAAAAAGGCACAGTCCAATCCATAGGGACACAACAGCACAATAACTCAGAAGTACAGAGGTCACCATACCTTGCCAGATACTATTCTAGCTGAGTGTCAAGCTTCAGTTACTGATGGACTTTGGTACTGCCGAGGAGTGTTAGCGAAAGGATCGAGCGGACTATGGCCAATTCCTGCAGGCCAAGAGTAGTTGCATTGGCTTCAATGTACTCGTACATTGCGCACTACTTACCGTGCGTGCCACCTATTTGCAACAGACAGATACTCAGGAGGATGCTGATGATGCCGGCCCGAGTCGAGGACTTAACAGAGGAGAAGAAGGTAGAAGGGCCTAAGCCTAGTCGATACCCAGAATGAGGAAATATGTACATGCATGTCCTACTTATATAGGTTAAGAAGCAACATGTGGAATAAGGAATGTGGGACAACAAGGTATGCAGAGCATGTGGTTATTGTCTACAACAAATAAAATTAGAACAAGGAATGCAAAACGGGGATAGAACAATAAAAGACAGGATAATAGAATCGTGACTCAAGATGGGACAATAGGGAGTGGCTGAGTATAAAACAATGGAGTCGTGTCTGAGGATAATACAAGGACAGGAAGTCCTGAGGGGAGACGGACCGAAGGGTGAAGACAGGGAGTGTGGATGGTGGACATGCCGAGCCAGGACCGGCGTACCAAGTGTTATGCATGTGGTGTAGACACTTGGTCATGGATATAGGATTGTTGCTTGGTAGGCAATGCCAAATAATCGGGTCTCGGTACGTGTACTTGACACTGAGTTGGACTAGGCTCATATTGTCTAGTGTAGCACAATTATTTTTTTCCATAAAAATTGCCATCTTCTATAGCAGAATACAATTTTTTTTTTCAAAAAATTCTTTGGACAATGAAAATTTTTGTGCTGTGACTGTGACATTGTCATGGTCACATGATGTAGCGGAAATCATTTGTCTTCTACCTTACATGGTCTTTGCTCGGTACATTCAGCACATCATTTGGTTCACTCTCCTCATCCCTGTCAAGCTTCAGTTACTGATGGACTTTGGTACTGCCGAGGGGTGCTGCCGAAGGGTCGGGTGGATTATGGCCAAGTCCTGCAGGCCAAGAGTAGTTGCGTTGGCTTCAATGTACTCGTGCATTGCACCCTACTTGCCGTGCGTGCTACCGATTTGCAACAGACAGATACTTGGGAGGATGCTGATGATGCCAGCCCGAGTCGAGGACTTAACAGAGGGGAAGAAGGTAGAAGGGCCCAAGCCTAGTCGATACCCAGAATGAGGAAATATGTACATGCATGTCCTACTTATATAGGTTAAGAAGCGACATGTGGAATAAGGAATGTGGAACAACAAGGTATGCAGAGCATGTGGTTATTGTCTACAATGAGTAAAATTAGAATGAAGGAATGTAAACAGGCATAGAACAATAAAGGATAGGATAATAGGAATGTGGCCGAGGGTAGGACAATAGGAAGTGCCCGACTATAAAACAAGGGCTGTAACCGAGGATAACACAAAGGCAGGAAGTCCTAAGGTGAGGTGGACCGAGGGGTGGGGAGTAGGCATAGGATGGGAGTGAGGAATGCGACCGATATGTGTGTCAAGCCTCTCATTTGCACTCCTTCATTCTATTCTTCATCATTGTGGAAAATACCTCCACATTCTCTGCATACCTTGTTGTTCTCCATTCCTTATGCCACCCTGTTCCAAATCTCACATCTTAACCTATATAAGTAGCAAATGTATGTAGATAGTTCTTCAATCTGGAAATCAACTAGGTTTATGCCTTCTTGTCCTCCCTTTTCCTGTCTAAAGTCCTTTACTTGGGCCAACACTCTTGGCACTCTCCCAGGTATCTCTGCTGTCCCAAATCAGTGGCATGCATGGAAAGTAGGGTACAATGCATGAATATGTTGAAGCCAAGCCACTACAACTGGGCTGCAGGACTTGGCCGCTTTCTGCCAGCATCATGAAGTTGACACTATTATAATAGCACTCGCCCCATGCATCGTCAGCATTCCCAGTGCCTGAAAGAGGTTAGATTTTGCTGTTGCTCACCAGCATTGGACTGTAGAGGACTGGAAGAGGGTTGTGTGGTCAGATGAGACAAAGGTCAATAGGCTAGGATCAGATGGCAAGAAATGGGCTTGGAAGAAGGCAGGAGAGGGGCTTAGAAGAAGGCAGGAGAGGGGCTTGGAAGAAGGCAGGAGAGGGGCTTGGAAGAAGGCAGGAGAGGGGCTTGGAAGAAGGCAGGAGAGGGGCTTGGAAGAAGGCAGGAGAGGGGCATGGAAGAAGACAGGAGAGGGGCTTGGAAGAAGGCAGGAGAGGGGCTTGGAAGAAGGCAGGAGAGGGGCAGAGTAATAGGCTGGTTGAGGGAATATTAAAATTTGGTAGAGGTTCTATGATGGTTTGGGGCTGTATGACATGGGATGGGCCAGGATATGCTGTCAAGATTTATGGAAGGATGAATGGGAATCTCTATGTCCAGATTTTAGAGGATGATCTTCAGTCCAGTCTGGAGCACTATGGTAAAACTTCTGCTGACATTATTTTTCAACAGGATAATGATCCAAAGCATACCTGCAAAAAGGCTAAGGAATGGTTACAACTTTCATGGCCAGCACAGTCTCCAGATCTTAATCCAATTGAGCATCTGTGGAGTCATCTGAAGAGGAAGCTTGGAGAGTACAATCAGCCACCAGGAGGGATGATAGAGCTTTGGGAGAGAATACAGGAAGTTTGGGGCAAGATAGAGCCTTCAGTGTGCCAGGGATTGATTGAGAGTATGCCTAGGAGGATTTTAGCTGCACTGAAGGCAAAGGGGGGATATACCAAATATTAATTACAATGAGTTTTTGATCATCTAGACAAGAGCAACAAACCTGGTCCAATGAGTCACTGTCAAAAAATTGCAATATCTCAACCAATAGAAATTCTTACATAGATGTGAGGAGACCAATCAAAAGCTGAGATGCAGGGGTATCTGTGAGAATATTCTCAGATTTTTTCAGTGTTTTTTATTTGGTTCATAAAATTTGGAGCAAGTGAAAAGTGCCAAACGTTGGACCAGTTTTGTGAGTCACTGTATTTTGACCAATTTACCTATATCAGGGCACAGGGATCAATCACTTAATCCTCCTGTTTCAAATTAAAGTTGAGTATATAGCTGACAGCCTGCCTTTCTGTATGGGCAGCAATAAATATTCTGGCTTCCATACCAAGATCAACTTGACAAGAGCTGCCCAAGCACTAGTATCAAAATTATTTTTTGCCATAAAGCCTACCAATGTTTCTTGTAAATAATGGTATTTTTTGCACTACTGCATAATGTTTATCATTCATGGCTGTGATGATGGTTTGCAATGGTGGTGACAGCAGCTTGTAATAAAATTTGACAAAACCCCACAACACTTGCTGCTGAAAAAAATAAAGTTGCACCATTCAATGTACATTTTATAAATTACTCTCTGAATAAACCAATCAGTCTGATTATAGGATAAAGTAAAAGATTGGGGTGCAGCTTGCTTGGATAATTCTCATGCATTATCCTAAGATTACTGTCAAGTACACATACCGGTGTAGAGTTGCTCTAGGTAATTAATACCTAAAAGCCTGCGTGCACCGGTCCTTTTCTCTGGTGGGATCTAGCGCAGTTGTTTGGCACAGCTGGACTAGGTTCTGTGACTTGTGAGAGGTGATGTATGAAAGAAAATAGAACGTGAGTGATTATAACATGATGTGACAGGAATGTGACCTTATGAGATGTGAATGTGACATGCTGACTAAGACTTGAACTTTGGCTTTGGACTTGAATACAATAGTCTAGATGTTTCTAGACTACTCTTGGCTTGGACTTGGAGACTTGACTTAGGACTTTAACTTGTGAACTTGTTATTACAGAGGTGAGCCAGAGGCCTTTATATACAAAAAACCAAGCAACAATGAAAAACTATGTGAGAGGTTGGCTATGTCAGTTGAATGACAAAGCACAAGAACAAAGTATACAAAAGAGGAAACTATGGAGAAACTCTGGAGAAATAGTACAGCATCGAGGCTGCGCAAATAGGGGCTAGGGGCTATGATAGGGTGTCAAGTACCGTACTGAGACACATCTATTTGGCAATGCCGACCAAGCAATCACCCCATATCTGCGACCAAATACCCACGTGGTATGCATAACATTTGGTACGCCAGTTTCGGCTCAGCATGTCCACCATCCACACTCCCTGTCCCTACCCCTCGACCCTTCTCACCTTGGGACTTCCTGCCCTTGTACTATCCTCAGTTACAAGCCTTGTCTTATAGTCTGGCATCTCCTATTGTCCTATCCTTGGACACATTTCTATTATCCTATCTTTTATTGTTTTATCCCCACATTGCATTCTTTATTCTAATTTTATTCGTTGTGGACAATAACCACATGCTCTGCATACCTTATTGTCCCACATTCCTTATTCCACATGTCACTTCTTAACCTATATAAGTAGGACATGCATGTACATACTTCCTCATTGTGGGTATCGACTAGGCTTAGGCCCTTCTACCTTCTTCTCTTCTGTTAAGTCCTCGACTCGGGCCAGCATCTTCAGCATCCCCCCGAGTATCTGTCTGTTGCAAATACAGTGGCATGCATGGCAAGTAGGGCGCAATGCACAAGTATGTTGAAGCCAACGCCACTACTCTTGGCCTGCAGGACTTGGCCATAGTCTGCCCGACCCTTCGACAACACCCCTCAGCAGTACCGAAGTCCATCAGTATCTAACGCTTGACATAGGGGGAGACTAACCAAAAAGGTAAGGATGATGAGTAACAATGGGAAAAGACTAACAGAATAGGAAACAGGTCTGAGTCATGCCAAGAAAAGGAGAAACTGTCAGCAACAACAAGAGCTTCAATACTTGGGAGCGGAAGAGGGATTTGAGCAATGATACTTGTCAGTGTATTGACCAGCTCAAGACTGAGCTTTAACTAATTACCTAAGAACTGTACATATGGTCTAGCAGAGTAGCGGAGTCCAATAACAAGCAATAGATAGAGGAGTAGAGAAACTATGACAGAAACATATAAAAGAAACAATAAGGAAGTCCACCAATAAACATCTAACAACCTTGTCTACTACTCCTGAGGGGCCTTAGGATGAGTCAGGGGACTGAGTCATCTTGGAGTATTTCCAGGTCACTGTTAGGAACCATACGCCAGTATACCTGACTATTCATTTCAGCCCACTCAGTCCAACTCTGCCTTTGCTCACCTATTTTCACTAAACGCCCTCAGCCCACTGACTATATGCACCTTGTGTATCCATCTTGGTGTCACATGCTCCTGTCATTCATTTCATCCATTTACGTCACACTCCATATGCTTGCTATTCCATTCTGTCTTCATTTATGTTTAATTTCCTTTTCATTATGTTCAGCTCCACTTTCCTTATTTTGCTATTCCATTCTACTTTGAATATCCGATCTACTATTTGTTCCTTATAGGGTAACTCTATTGGGAATCGGGGTGACACATCACCCCTCAATGTCATGGAGGAGATCAAGATTGGGACGTAGTATTCCTGTTCTTGCTTTTCACGATCCTCAGCTTTCTCATCTATTATAGGAATCTAGTCGACTCCTCGTAGATTTGAAAGTAGTATAAAGATCTTGTACATTCAGCAGTTCAGTCCTCAGTCAGATAATTGACTTTGATTTTGACTAAGCCTTTCTTCTGTCTCACTAATCCGAAATTAGGGACCAGTGCGGTCTGGTGGGTGTAATATATAAGTTGAAGCCATTCCCTACTCAGAACCTCACCATTGTTGACCTTTGGGAGATACTCCATTTAATTACGATTATGTTATCCTTTCACATTGTAACAGTATTATCTGACTTCTACACCTGATTGCACCTCTTTTTCACATATCATCTTCACATATCACGACCATCATGAATACCCGATCCACTACTCGTAATCTACCCTTCATCATAGAAGTCTCAAGTCAGTTGCAGGAGATTTCCGCACTTCAACAGCTGTTAGAACAACCTTCAATTTGTGAAGCTGGCCTGTCAGGCAGGAATGCTTCTCCTGAACCCCAGGATGATGACAAAGAAGAGCCAATTGATGATAACAACGATGACAAGACAAATCCGAACCCTACTCAAGTTGCTAATCCGAACCCCACTCATGTTTCCAATCCCACCACTTATATTTCCAATCCGACTCTTAATTCCAATCCTTGCATTCCTATTCCTAATTTGAATTCTAGTAGCAACCAAATTGTCAAAGCACTTGTCGATTGTTTAGCTCAACCAGCCCCTAGATCCAATGTTAACCCTGGTCATCATGCCAAGGTTCGCGAGCCCAAGGTTTATGATGGCACTGACCAAGCTAAGCTTCACACATTCTTCTTACAATGCACGCTGAACTTTAGAGACCATCAGTCTGCATTCTCAACAGATGCATCGAGAGTCCAATATGCCATCTCATACCTCACAGGCCCTGCACTTCAATACTTTGAACCCACTTTTCTATGTGAGATCCAACCTGCACTGAGCTGGCTTAAGATCTGGAAAGACTTTTGCCAAGAACTCGAGACCAACTTCAGTCCATTCAACAGCCCTGCGCAAGCAGAAATCCAGCTTGGAAAGATAGTCATGAAAGACACCCATTGTGTGGCATGTTACTTCATTGACTTTGCCTGAGCCTCCACTCGTACTCAGTGGAACAATGCTGCCCTCGCACATGTGGCATACAAAGGGTTGGCCAGACGTATCAAGGACAGCCTCCTTCATTTCCCTCGTTTCAAAACTCTTGCTGAACTCAGACAATATTCACTCGAGATCGACAGCAGATATTGGGAATGTAAGGAGTTTGACAACTTCAGAATGCCTTGCAAACCAAACAGGTCCTCATAATCCAACTCTAACAACAACAATCATTCTTCTTCCAACTCCAACTCTTCCAACTTGAACAACAAGAAAAGTAAGAAGGGGGGGGGAGAAGAGCAGCCACGATAAGTCTTCTAATAATAACAACAACACTAACTGTCAAGCGTCGGGTACTGACAGTCTTCGGTACTGCCGAGGGGTGTTGGCGAAAGGTCAGGCAGACTATGGCCAAGTCCTGCAGGCCAAGAGTAGTGGCGTTGGCTTCAAGGTACTCGTGCATTGCGCCCTACTTGCCATGCATGCCACTGTATTTGCAACAGACAGATACTCGGGGGGATGCTGAGGATGCCGGCCCAAGTTGAGGACTTAACAGAAGAGAAGAAGGTAGAAGGGCCTAAGCCTAGTCGATACCCAGAATGAGGAAATATGTACATGCATGTCCTACTTATATAGGTTAAGAAGCGACATGTGGAATAAGGAATGTGGAACAATAAGATATGCAGAGCATGTGGTTATTGTCCACAGCGAGTAAAATTAGAATAAGAAATGTAAGACGGGGATAAAACAATAAAGGACAGAATAATAGGACGTGCCCTAGGATAGGACAATAGGAAATGCCTGATTATAAAACAAGGCTGTAGCCGAGGATAACACAAGGGCAGGAAGTCCCAAGGTGAGGCAGACCAAGGGGTGAGGAGTAGGCGTGGGATGAGAATGACCGATATATGCGTCTAGCCAAGAACAACTCATTGAGTGGTTCGCACTTGGTTACTAATGGAGTATTTTAGTCAGTACTGCTGAGTTACCGGATCCTCGGTACGTGTACTTGACACTAATGACATTTCATCTAAGCTTGGAAAAGATGGTAAGTTGTTGCCCAAAGAATGTCAAAGGCAAATCAACATGGGACTCTGTCTCTTGTATGCTTCAAAAGGTCACATGGTCAAAGACTGCCCCAAATCCAATTCCCAATCATCCTCGACTTCTTCTTCTTCTAACAACAAAAACAACAACTCTAACCACTCCAACAACAAGAAATCAACGAAAGCTCGCGCAACCAAGCCAAGCATGTCCAATGCCAACGCCGATGACAATATGGTGATGGAGTCGAAAAAATAAGCTGCAACCTCGGAAATGCACAAGCTGAGTATTGCATTAGCCTCTCTCACATGCTCTTCTTGAATGCCCTTTCTCCTATTTCTTGCTTATCTTCTACTTCTGAAATTCCAAAAACTTCTCTGATACTTAATTTGTCTTTTTCTCTTATTCCCAAGTTTCCTCTTGTTATACTCTTAGATTGTGGTTTTTCAGACTGCTTTATTAAATCAGGAGTTGTGAAAAAATATTCTTTGCCTACTAATTCAGTTCCTGCTATTCCTTTAAAATTATTTGATGGTTCTACTAATTCTGTCATTACTCAGACTACTACAATCCCTATCCGATTTCCAACTGGCAAACTTCAGAACATTACTTTCTATGTAACATCATTGGAGGCAGTTGCTTTGTAGTACTCGGCTTCAACTGGCTCACCCGCTACAATCCATCGATTGATTGGGTATTGGGCAGTATAACCTTCAAGTCTACAGAACTGACCACCACTCTGACCCCTCAGGGCTCACCCGCTGCTTCACAGTCCAGCACTCTGCTTCCTAGCAATCTGTCACCATCTCCGAAGTTGGAGGCTCTGCAGATAGCCCTAGTGAATGCAGAAGTGTTTGTTCGCACCTGCAAACTAGAAGGTTCGCAAGCCTTTCAACTCGACCTCGCAGATCTCGACAAATATGCTCAAGGCTCTACTATGGTCGACTCTTCCAACAACCTGGATAGCATTAAACAGCATGTTCCAGAATTCTATCACGACTTTGCTGATGTTTTTAGTAAACAGCACAGTAATACACTAGCACCTCATAGACCTTATGATCTCAAGATCAACCTTGAGGATGGCACCTTGGTCCCATCTATTCCCTCTCAGTATCTGAACTCCAATCACTACAAGACTTCATCACCAAACACCTCAATATGGGCTTCATTCGACCCTCATGTTTGTCACATGGCGCACCAGTCCTATTCGTATGCAAAAAGGATGGCTCCCTGCGACTCTGCATAGACTTTTGTGGTCTAAACAGAATTACAAAGAAGGACCATCATCCACTTCCCCTTATTTCCGACCTCTTAGATGCCCCCAAGAAACCAAAATCAATCTCTGACATGCTTACTATCTCGTTTGAATTGCCAAAGGAGACGAATGGAAGACAGCCTTTAGGACATGTTATGGATCATTTGAGTGGCTTCTCATGTCGTTCGGTTTATCTAACACCCCTGCTTCTTTTCAGCGTTTCATGAATGACATCTTCACAGATCTCCTAGACCATTGCACCATCATATACTTGGAGGATATCCTCATTTACTCCAATGACAAATCCTCGCATATCGAACACGTTCACAAAGTTCTTTGATGATTATGCAAACACAACCTTTATGCTTGAGAAGACAAATGCTCCTTCCACCAAACATCTGTCGACTACCTTGGATATATCCTGTTGCCTGACGGTCTTAAAATGGCGGAGGACAAAGTCAAGTACATCACTCAATGGCCCGAGCCATGTAAAGTCAAAGACATCCAATCATTCCTCAGATTTGCAAACTTCTACCAATGATTCATTAACAACTATTCCTCCATTACGACACCCCTTACTTGACTAACTTACAAGGGTCTGGCATGGAACTGGAGCAAGGAGTGTAGAGATGCATTTAATAAGCTGAAATTGGCATTCACATCTGCCCCTATCTTAACTCATTGGACTCCTGATTTGCCCTTGATTGTGGAGACAGATGCATCAGATTATACTTTAGCAGCTATACTCTCTCAGCACACCCCAGACGGCAAGCTTCACCCAGTCACATTTCATTCCTGAACTTTCACTTCCCCCGAACTCAATTACAATGTCTACAATAAAGAACTGTTCGCGATTTTCAAAGCTTTTCAAAAGTGGCATCACTACTTGGAAGGTTCCACCAAGCCCATCAATGTCATCACCGATCATAAGAACTTGGAGTACTTTTGCACGACCAAGTTGTTGACTAGACGTCAAGCTAGGTGGTTGGAATACCTTTCGCAGTTTAACCTTGTCATTCGTTTCAGACCAGGTCGTTTGGGCACTAAGCCTGATTTGCTCACTAGACAATGGGACATCTATCCTAAAGAGGGCATGAGCAACTACACCACCATTAATCCCCCAAACCTTCGACCCATCTTCTCTCAACATCAGTTGACCACGTCCCTTCGAGCCACGAGCCTTGCCAAATCCATACTGAGGGCCTCGAGTCTTATGGACACCAAGCGCATCCTGAACGACATTAGACATCATCTTTCCTCCAACTCCTTAGCTCAGAAACACCTCATGAATAATGATGACCCAAAGTGGCAGACTAATTCCAATGGTCTGTTACTATTCGACGATCACATTTACATTCCTGAGGCACAAGACTTATGCTTACATGTATTACAACATAAGCATGATCACATTCTTTCTGGACATTTTGGAATTAACAAAACCATAGACCTCATTAGACATGACTTCAATTAGCCTGGCATTAGATCATTCATAAAAGACTATTGCAAATCCTTTGCACTATGTGTATGCAGAATAAATCACAATGTCACAAGCCCTACAGACTGCTCAAACAGCTTCCAGTACCCAAGTGTTAGAACCAGGGACTATTGAGTCAATTTCATATATATATTCTACACTAAACATCCATTATCTCCCCCAACAATTCCCCAATCAACACGAGACTCCATACCAGGACTCCACACACTATGAGGAAGATACATAAATATTCCCATGATTTTAGGAGCGGGTTTTACCCCACACTGTCTACCCGGCCCCATACCTACCCCAAGGGCTGGCTCACCTCATCTGGACACATTGGGAAGGGGATACACTGGCATGTGGATTTCTATTCAGTATATTCTCCATTATATTCTATTTCCATCACTTCCCCTATGAGGTTTTCCTCTATATCATTCCCACCACATATATGCGGGTGTACCACGTGTACGGCTGCATTGGGCCAGCTTCTAACTTCACTCTGTGAAGTTTTCACTTATAAATAAATCTTCTATTTCATATATAACACTAGTAGTTTGTACTAGTATAACAAGCAATTATAACATATCGTTGCTCCCCCATTGCACTAGCCATTAGGCTACAACTATAAATCTATCACTCGCACTGACCGAAGGTTAAGCGCCAAGTGCATACTTTCCTATTCGGAACTAGGACAACAACTACTTGTCGTACAGCAAGGCCGGGTCACAGTTGGGTTTCCAACCACAACTATTATATTATATCATTGCAATTTATATCTTACTTGTGGGAGAGCCACAAACATATAAACCGATGCTTTGGCGCCCAGGCCGGATTCCTGGTACAGCGCCTAAGTGGAGAGTAAACCCAGGACTGAACTCCCAGTAGAATTGCTATAGGGCAATACTTCCCCTAGCAATAAATACATCTAAAATAGTAGTAAAATCTGGGAGATCATTCCCCTCATTATCCAGCCGACTCTCTGATATACTAGCGCAGGAAAACCCCAGGAAACCCTATCTGCCAGACTCAACTACAGATTAAAAGTCTCAGATTAATCTACAGATTAAGAGCCTCATTGCTTCTACAGATTGAGCCAGCCAGTTGCAGAGGGAATTTTTCTTTCCATTCATATCAGGTTCATTACAGAGTCTAAAGAACACCCAGGAATCATTATATTCCAATCACCCTCACACCCCTACATTCACGGAGCACATCATACATATTCCTCTATCTACTGATCTGAGTCTGACTACCAATGGAATGCACTTACCATTATCCTGGAGTCGAGATTGAGCCACATACATGGCTATTAGACCTGTCAGCGACAAACCACACATGCAGGGACTACAAGTTATTCACTTACCTCGACCCCAACACTTATATTGGCACAGTGAGGATCACGCTGTTGTCAGATCAGCATAGTGGTATACCGGATGTAAACGTAGCACTCACCAATGTGACCTACATGCCAGAACGAGCCAGGAAAGTGTTGTCAGTCGAACGACTGACAGAGATGAAGGCTGAGCTCACCTTTGCACGAGACCACGTCAAGCTGTCCAAAAAAGGATCAGTAATTGTGTACAACTCGAAACAAGGAAGAATGTACTCGTTTACCACAATAGCCGCACCGTCAAAAGTAGAGTACCAGTCAAACACCGCCATCCCCCAGTCGCAGACATATTACGCAGCCGTATCAACGAGCCCAGTCGTACAGAAGTCAGAGCGCATACCCGAAAGGGAAAAGAAACCAGAGAGAACAGAGGAGGAGTGGGACGAGCACGAGCGGAAATGGGTGGAAGAACAGGAGCAAGAAGAGGCAGAGGCAGAGCAGGAGCGGCAGATGGAAGCAGAGCAGACAAGATGGCAGGCCGAGGATGGGCGGAACACGATCAGAGAAAAAGAAGCAAAAGAGACAATCAGTGCACAAATGACACCAGATAACAAAGGGAGGATATACTGTGCAATTGGCGATGGCACCTCACCAGGGCCCGGATACGCATGCACATTGCTGCATTTGATGACAAATGATATTGTGATTCCAGAGCCAAAGAAATCGGAAGCCGGAATGGAGCAATGGCGAGAGGAAAGAAAGAGAGAGGAGAGAGAGGAAGACATGGAAGGAGATTTCATGGAGATGATGGAGAGGAACGTTAGTGAAGGGGTGGATGAGGAAGTGCTGGAGACATACTGTCAAGTACACGTACCGAGGACCCGATAACTCGGCAATACCGACTAAAATACTCCATTAGCAACCAAGTACGAACCATTCAATGAGTTGGTCTCGGCCAGATGCACATATCGGTCACACCCCTCATTCCTATGCCCACTCCTCACTCCTCGGTCCGCCTCACCTCGGCACTTCCTGCCCTTGTGTTATCTTCGGTTATGGCCTTGTTTTACAATCGGGCATTTCCTATTGTGCTAGGGCACGTCCTTATTCTGTCCTTTATTGTTCTATTTTCACCCTACATCTCTTATTCTAATTTTACTCGTTGTGGACAATAACCACATGCTTTGCATACCTTGTTGTCCCACATTCCTTATTCCACATGTCGCTTCTTAACCTATATAAGTAGGACATGCATGTACATACTTCTTCATTCTGGGTATCGACTAGGCTTAGGCCCTTCTACCTTCTTCTCTTCTGTTAAGTCCTCGACTCAGGCCGGCATCTTCAGCATCCCCTTGAGTATCTGTCTGTTACAAATACAGTGGCATGCACGGCAAGTAGGGTGCAATGCACGAGTATGTTGAAGCCAACGCCACTACTCTTGGCCTGCAGGACTTGGCCATAGTCCACCCGACCTTTTGACAACACCCCTCGGCAGTACCGAAGTCCGTCAGTATCCGACTCCTGACACATACCTGTTGCCGATGGAGCACACAGATGAGGCTGCAGACAATTCACCCATGAGGCCTATTGACACTGGCCATACGAGCGAGGCCATGATCGTGATCAAGCCATTGAGGCCGCCGGTCACATGTCCCATGTTGAACGAGAGACTGCAGGTTGGGGGGCTGGACGTAGATCGATCATCCATCATCACATCGCCGGTCGCATACCCCACACCGATTGAACACGCTGTCATAATGCCGCCAAAGAGCCACAAAGAACAGGGGTCATGCACCGCAATGAAAGAACCAGATAGTGAGCCGTTGGAGCTACCAGCAGCGATCAAGGATGCATCCATAATGCCAAAGAACCACGAGGAAGAGAAACAGCCGATTGCAGCTGACATCGTCGAGATGGAGCCATCGAGGCAAACCGCCATAGATCCTATGCAGATCGCAGAACTCGTCGTGACGTCAAAAGTACCAGATGCCATGCACAACCAGGTCAAGAACAGTGGTATACAGATCTTGAAGTCTTCGCACGGCCAGCACAGCCATAGTCCTAGCCCAGAATCATCACCGCCATCGAACGAGACGATGGCAGATGACATGGAACCTCCGGTGGAGGATCACGTGACGCAGTCACATGTGTACGGGAACACTACGGCGATGTTGTTTTACAGGATGTTCTCATTACCAAGCTACCAGAAGAAACGCAGGAATAATTTGCAAATGGTCCAATCACATGGGGTGTCGAGTCCACACGAGAACGCGCAAGGCGAACGACCTGCGCGACGGCTACTCACCGAAAACTCACTCACAGCACATCCCCACTCGATTCACACACAGCAACCTGCATCCCCTTGTCCATTCATTACACAGTACCCCTGTCCAGCCATCAGACACGGAACACGTCGTGTCCGGGAGGTTTTCAAGCCGCTGGACGCAGCTGGAAACAAAATGTTTTATATTTGCAGATAGGCGCAATGTAACTAGCACTTATTTTGAGGGGAACATATAGAGAAAGCCTCCAGAGAGGGAGCAGTTTTTATTTCAGACTCTACAAGCCCTACACATGTTCAAGGGGTGCATATATGCACAGTTATCACTTACCCCCACAACAATCCCTACCAACCCAGAAATATGCCAGAGTGGTTCTATTATGAGCAAACTCGTTTCCTAATACACTCAGGCATTGGAACAAACAAGTTTGAAGGGGTGTGTTAGAACCAGGGACTATTGAGTCAATTTCATATATATATTCTACACTAAACATCCATTATTTCCCCCAACAATTCCCCAATCAACACGAGACTCCATACCAGGACTCCACACACTATGGGAAGACACATAAATATTCCCATGATTTTAGGAGTGGGTTTTACCCCACACTGTCTACCTGGCCCCATACCTACCCCAAGGGCCAGCTCACCTCATCTGGACACGTTGGGAAGGGGATACACTGGCATGTGGATTTCTATTCAGTATATTCTCCATTATATTCTATTTCCATCACTTCCCCTGTGAGGTTTTCCTCTATATCATTCCCACTGCATATATGCGGGTGTACCACGTGTACGGCTGCATTGGGCCGGCTTCTAACTTCACTCTGTGAAGTTTTCACTTATAAATAAATCTTCTATTTCATATATAACACTAGTAGTTTGTACTAGTATAACAAGCAATTGTAACTATACCGTTGCCCCCCATCACACTAGCCTTTAGGCTACAACTTAAATCCCACCACTCGTGCTGAACTGAAGGTTAAGCACTGAGTGCGTACTTTCCTATTCGGGACTAGGACACCAGTTACTCGTCGCACAGTAAGGCCCGGTCACAGTTGGGTTTCCAACATCATACCATTATATTATACTACTAGTTATTATATTTACTTTGTGGGGGAACCACAAATCTACAAACTGGCGCTTTGGTGCCCAGACCAGATTCCTGGATCGGCGCCTAAGCGGAGAGTAAACCCGGGACTCAGCTCCCAGTAGAACAGCTATAGAATAGGATTTCCCCAATAGATCAATACATCTAAAATCCTAGTAAATCCCAGGGAATTATTCCCTTCATGCTCCACCCGACTCTCCTATATAAAAGCATGGGAAAACCCCAGGAAACCCTATCTGCCAGACCCAATTACAGATTAAAAGTCTCAGATTAATCTACATTCCAGTACCCAAGAAGCCCTGGAACTCCATCTCCATGGACTTTATCGAGCAGCTCCCTTCATCTTCGGGATTCATGGCCATCCTAGTCATCGTCGATCGCTTTCCCAAACAATCCATCTTCATTTCCACTTCCATTTCCATCACTTCCACTCAACTCACAGAACTCTTTGTATTTCATGTATTCTCCAAATACAGCATTCCTTCTCACATCACTTCAGATAGAGGCTCAGAATTTGTATCCCACTTCTGGCATTCTCTCAGGAAAGCCCTCGACATGAAGTTGCATTTCACCTCAGGCTATCACCCAGAAGGCGATGGTGTCAAGTAAATGTACCGAGGTTCCAGTTATTCGGCAGTGCCAACTGAGCACCCATTCTACGTCCACGTACAAATGTCCACGCTGCATGCACGTCACTTGGTACACCATTCTAGGCTCGGCATGTCCACTACACCATCTGTTCCCGATACGCTCCACCTCGGGACTTCCTGTCCTTGTTTTATCTTTGTGCACAACCCTTGTTTTATAGTCGTGCACCCTCTATTGTCCTGTCCTTGACCCACTCCCTATTATTCTATTGTTTATTGTTTTATCCTGGTTTACATTCACTGTTCTAATTTTACTCATTGTGGACAATAACCGCATACTTTGCATACCTTGTTGTTCCACATTCCTTATTCCACATGTCACTTCTTAACCTATATAAGTAGTGTGGGAGCGCAATAGTGAAAACTGTGTTATTATGTAAGCTAAATTCAAACTCAGCTCAAAAC
>QLPG01003515.1:0-25826 GCA_003314385.1 Gomphus sp. MG54
CTTTTTTATGCTTTTTTTTGTGCTTAGCTATCAACCACTAGGAGATCCCTAACGTATGAGAGATCCCCAACAGCCTCCTATCCCTATCATCGGCAATACCAAGCCATAACATACTCCCAGACCCCTATCCTTGGATTGGATACTGGAGAAATTGCAGAAGATATGTTTCCTGTGACCTGGAAATACTCCGAGATGACTCAGTCCCCTGACTCATTCTAAGGGCCCTCAAGAGTAGTAGACAAAGTTGTCAGATGTTTATTGGTAGACTTCCTTATTGTTTCCTTTATATATGTTTCCCCTTTTATTGGCTTGACTCAGACCTGTTTCCTATTCTGTTAGTCTTTTCTCATTGTTATTCATCATCCTTACCTTTTTGGTTAATCTCCCCCTATCATAGCCCCTAGCCCCTATTCACGCAGCCTCAATGCTGTACCATTTCTTGAGAGTTTCTCCATAGTTTCCCCTTTTGTATACTTTGTTCTCATGCTTTGTCATTCAACTGACATAGCCAACCTCTCACATCGTTTTGCATCATTGCATGGTTTTTGTATATATGTAAAGCCTCTGGATCACCTCTGTAATAACAAGTTCACAAGTTAAAGCCCCAAGTCAAGTCTCCAAGTCCAAGTGAAGACTAGTCTAGAAACATCTAGACTATTGTACTCATGTCCAAAGCCAAAGTCCAGGTCTTAGTCAGCATGACACATTCACATCTCAGGTCATGCATAGTCATGTCATGCTATATATTCTATTTTATATCCTCAGTTACATGCCATATTGTGGCCTCTTAAGTCACAGAGCTTAATCCAGCTGTGCCAAATGACTATGTTATATCCCACTACAGAAAAGGACCAGTTGCATGCAGGCTTTTGGTATTAATTACCTAGAGCAACTCTACAACATGCGCAGTCATATGCAGTATTGAGTAGATGTTACACATACTGTATAAGTAGAGTGTTTAGAGTAGCATAAATTTCACTCCCAATAAAATTCCAATAAACTTTCACAACAAGTTGAAACAAATTTTTTTTATCTAAAGCTAGAACACAGACTAAACACTAAGACCTCTATTCTCCCCTCATATTTATTTGCCTACCTTAAAGTCTAAAATATTAAATTATTTAATATATTCACCAGACTGCTATATTACCAAGATGTTTAATATGAGTAGTATGAAGACCTGAGATTGTATTAAGTCTCAGTAATGCTGATAGTGTGGATGAGAGTTGGTCAAGTCCTGCAGACCGATCAGGGTGGCTAGGCTTCAACATACTCATGTGTTGCACCCTGCTGTTCTGTATGGGCTACTGATTTGGACAGAAGAGAGACCCAAGTGGATGCCAAGAGTGTTGGCCCGAGTAAAGGACTTTAGACAGGAGAAGGGCAGATAAGAGGATGGAAACCAAGTTGATATTCAGAGTAAGGAACTATCTACATACATCTACTACTTATATAGGTTAAGAAGCAAGATGTGGAACAGGGTGGCATAAGGAATGGAGAACAATAAGGTATGAAGGATCATGTAGAGGAATTGTCCACAGTGATCAGGAATAGAATAAGAAATGTAGGCAAGAATAGAATAATGAAATATGGCTGAGAATAAAATAATGAGGGAGAAAACAGCCAAAGATAAAACAATAGGGCCGTGACCAAATAATAAATGAATAATAAATGTCCTGAGGGAAAAAGAGTTAGGGAATGGATGGATAATGAGAGAATAGTGAAGGATGGAGGGGGTGGGATGAGAGTGGTGAACCAGATGATGTACTAAATGTACCAAGCCAGGGCCATAAACCGGTGATAGAAGACTTGTCACTGGTGTATGGGTAAGGGTTGGTTGGTTGGTATTGCCAAGTTACCGGATACTCAGTATATGTACTTGACAAATTGTTAATATGTATAAGCTTGTCTAGGTGACTGTTTGAAGTTGGTCACACTGTATCCTCTAAGCTGTAATTCAGCTCTTGATGTTGTTGGGAGAATACTGTCAAGCGTCGGGTACTGACGGACTTCAGTACTGCTGAGGGGTGTTGGCGAAAGGTCAGGTAGACTATGGCCAAGTCCTGCAGCCCAAGAGTAGTGGCGTTGGCTTCAACGTACTCATGTATTGCACCCTACTTGCCGTGCATGCCACTGTATTTGCAACAGACAGATACTCGGGGGGATGCTGATGATACCGGCCCAAGTCAAGGACTTAACAGAAGAGAAGAAGGTAGAAGGGCCTAAGCCTAGTCAATACCCAGAATGAGGAAATATGTACATGCATGTCCTACTTATATAGGTTAAGAAGTGACATGTGGAATAAGGAATGTGGGACAACAAGGTATGCAGAGCATGTGGTTATTGTCCACAACAAATAAAATTAGAATAGGGAATGCAAAGCGGGGATAGAACAATAAAAGACAGGATAATAGAATGTGTCCAAAGATAGGACAATAGGAGGTGCCAGACTATAAGACAAGGCTTGTATCCGAGGATAGTACAAGGAAGGGAAGTCCCGAGATGAAACGGACTGAGGGGTGGGGACAGGGAGTGTGGATGGTGGATGTGCCGAGCCGAAACCGGCATACCAAGTGTCATGCATGCGACGTGGGTACTTGGTCGTGGATATAGGATGATTGCTTGGTTGGCAATGCCAAATAGACATGTCTTGGTATGGTACTTGACAAATACAGAGATTAGTTCTCTTCAAATGGGAATTTATAGGGTAATAGCTATACTAAAAAATGTGAAAAACTTGTAGCAAATATGGAAGAAATATGAAAGAATATCCAATTATTCTTATGATATTTATTGAAAGGAAATATAAATTGTTATGATTATTCTGCTGGAGCTGAGCTCCCAGATTTTGCTTCCATTTAGGTGCCAATCTGGTGAAAGGGCCTGGGTGCCAAAACATTGTTTTATAGAATTGTAGCTCTTTCACAGAGTAAAAATAATATAAAATAATATGGGGAGCATATATTGAATGTGTAGAATGTAGCTGTGTCCTGGCTGTGTTGTAGCTTGAGATTTGGATTTTTTTAGCCCAAAAATGGTAAGTGTAGAAGTTTGGTGCTTAACCTTCAGTTTTGCATGGGTAAGAGTTTTGAGAATAGCTTGAGGGTTAATGGGAATGGGAATGTAGAAAGATGATTTCTACTTGTATATTATTTAGGTAGATACATCTAGGTATTTATAAGAAAGAAAAGGCTATGCAACTTGAAAATATCTCAGAATAAAGCCAGAGGCTGTTCTAATATGGTCAGGTGCATGATGGAACATGGGTATATGAGCAAAGAAAACATATTTGGGCCATGAACTGGAAAAAGATAGAAGAATATAGAAAGGGATCATATCAAAAGGTGCTTGCCTATCAATGATGTTCCATCCATCAGCCCTGAAGAACTATTTGGGCCTTGTATAAGGTACCAGGCCATGTGAGTGGTATTCATCCAAAAATGTCCCTAAAATCATGAAGATATTCAGGTTTTAGTGTTGAAATGTGCAGGAAAATATTTAAAAAAAGCCTGTGAAAAGTTGTGCTTTGAGGGGATAGAATTGGGGGAGATATTTGGGTTGTAGTGTTGAAATGTGCAGGAAAATATGTATAATGACTAAAATACTCTGTTGGTTCTAACAGATGTCCATAGTATCTCCAAGACACTGGAAGCAGGTTATGTATGATTTTCCAAGATTACTCTGACGACCAGTCTTAGCAGGAACCTCCTGTGAATCACACCGCTAAAGCTTTGATAGAGCTCATAAAGCTCCCAATGTCAACAACTTCATGGCATTCAAAGTGGCGCATGTACGAAATTTTCAGCTTGACAAAGCTCCTAGGCTTGTCTGGATGTGGAGTCGCACTGCGTTCAACAATACTGTAATTGAGCTTCCAAAGTAGGCCACAACCCCCAGGGGCTCAAAGCGAAACCGGAAAGGAATTTTACAAGGTTACGCTGAAGAGCTGGCATTTGTGGATGATTATCTGAGATCAGTATTACTCTTAAGCTGTAATTGGGTTATCGAGGGTGGCCTAAATCTCCGAAGCATCGGAAGCAACACTGGAATGAATTCTCAAGTACATTCAGATACATGGGCGAATATGGATAGCCCTCTGAGGTGAGTCACATTGTATCCTTTGAAGCTATGATTACGCTCTTGATATAGAGACTATCCAAGTCACAGGAAGCGGCTCCTAAATGAATTGCAAGATATATAGGCTTTTTCGGATGACCTTCTATGGTGAGTCGCTTGGCGAGAACTCTCGATAGAGACCACATCTCCAGAACGCTTTGAACCGAGACGCGAATGCATTCCCGATATTGTTCAAGCAAGTCCAGCTTGTCGGCGTCCGACAATACTGTAGTTGAGCTCCCAAAGTTGGCCATATCTCCGAGCAGCTTAAAGCGAACCCAGAAAGGAGGTTTACAAGATTATTCTGAAGAGCTGGCGTTTGAAGATTATTATCTAAAATTAGTATTACTCCTAAGCTGTACTTGGGTTGTCCAGGGTGGGCTAATTCTTCGAAGCGTTCGAAGCAACACTGGAATGAATTCCCAAGAACATTCAGATACGTGGGCGAATCTGGATAGCCCTCTGAGGTGAGTCACATTGTAGCCTTTGGAGGTATCAACACCTCCAAGGCACAGGAAGCGGCTCTTAAATGAATTTGCAAGATATATAGGTTTTTTTCGGATGACCTTCTAGTGAGTCGCATAGCGAAGAACTGTCGATATAGACCACATCTCCAGGACGCTTTAATCGTTAATTATAACAAATTAACCCGGAACTAGCAATCCAGCTCGCTTCAATAGCCAAACGAGGTCTTGGGACTAGTCACTGACCTCGAGATTACATAGTAACAAAAGTGGAAACCATATCAAGAGAATCAAGAGTGATCTTTTGGTATAAGATGGAGCTTGCAGTAACACGGTTCACTCACCCATCACTTGTGGAATGTCGGTCACTTTCCCACAGGCTCAACTTCAGGCGTAGTTAGCTTCTGCACCAGGCGGCAAGTTCTTATGTGCAAGCACTTCAACATCTAAGGCTGATGCCTTTGCGATGCAGTGGCAGTAATCAAGTACTCATTGCTTGCGTCGTTGGCATGCCTGATATATGATCATGGTGAGAGTGTGGCTCAAATCCACAACTTCTGACCAGTACTTACCTTTCAGATAGTGATCACTGTCGATGGCGAAGGCATATCAATGGCATCTCTCACATCCTCTTTGAGCTGCACATGGTTGCATTTGATCATTAATGGCATGGGGGTAGGCATATTGATGGGAGGAGGACAGTTGGCACTGTTTAGGTATGAGATGATGGGTGAGGTGTATATGCCCATAAGCTTGTGGACATAGGAGGGGTTGATGAAGGATTCTCCTTCTATTGGCCATGTCAATGTTGTTCACCCCCCAAACTCCCTCACAACTACTCTTATATGCTCTCACATTTCCAAACTCCAATGGGGCCACCATTCTAGAACTTCATTTCCATGGCCTCATGGGACTCAGCTGTAAGGGGGGGATACTGTTAGGAACTGTATGCCGGCATACCCAACTATTCATTTCAGCCTACTCAGCCCAACTCCACCCTCACTTGCCTATTCAACTATATGCCCTCAGCCCATGAACTATGTATATGCTCCTTGTGTATCTGTCTTGGCATCACATGCACCCGTCAATTCACTCCACTCATTTGCATCAACCTCCATATGCTTGTAATTTCATTTTCACTTCATTTATGTTTAATATCCTTTCATTTATGTTCTGCTCCACTTTCATTTTTCACAATTCCATTCTATCTCTCATATCTGATCTGCTACTATGTTCCTTATAGGGTAACCCCACTGGGAATTGGGGTGACACATCATCCCTCAAGGTCATAGAGGAGATCAAGATTGGGACATAGTATTTCTATTCTCACTTTTCACAATCCTTGGCTTTCTCATCTATTATAGGAATCTAGTCGACTCCACATAGATTTGAAAGTAGTATAAAGATCTTATACATTCAGCAGTTCAGTCTTCAGTCAGATAATCAACTTTGATTTTGGCTAAGCTTTCTTCTGTCTCACTATTCCAAAATTAGGGACCAGTGCAATCTGGTGGGTGCAACATACAAGTTGAAGCCTTTCCCTACTCTGAACCTTGCCATTGTTTATCTTTGGGAGATATTAGGTTTAATTACAATTACATTATTCCTTCACATCATAACACAGGCCATATGAGTGGTATTCATCCAAAAATGTCCCTAAAATCACAAAAATATTCCTCTAGTCTCTTGATGTCTGTAAAGCCTGTGAAAAGTTGTGCTTTGATGGGATAGAATTGGGGGAGATATTTGGGTTTTAGTGTTGAAATGTGCAGGAAAATATGTATAATGACTAAAATACTCTGTTGGTTCTAACAGATGTCTATAGTATCTCCAAGACACTTGAAGCAGCTTATGTATGATCTTCCAAGATTACTCTGAGGACCAGTCTCAGTAGGAACCTCCTGTGAATTGCCCTGCTAAAGTTTTGATAGAGCTCATAACACTCCCAGTGTCAACAACTTCATGGAATTCAAAGTGGCGCATGTACGAAATTTCCAGCTTGAAAAAGTTCCTAGACTTGTCTGAATCCTGGGTTCAACAATACTGTAGTTGAACTTCCAAAGTAGGCCATATCCCCCAGTCTCTCAAAGCGAAACCGGAAAGCAGTTTTACAGTGTTACTCTGAAGAGATGGTAAGGGTGAGCTAAATCTCCGAAGCGTTCGAAGCAACACTGGAATGAATTCTCAAGTACATTCAGATACATGGGCGAATATGGATAGCCATCTGAGGTGAGTCACATTGTGTCCTGTCAAGCCATAATTACGCCCTTGATATCGAGAACATCTCCAAGGAACAGGAAGCGGCTCCTAAATGAATTTGCAAGATATATAGGCTTTTTCGAATGACCTTCTACGGTGAGTCGCTTGGCGAGAACTCTCGATAAAGACCACATCTCCGGAACGCTTTCAGGCGAGACGCGAATGCATTCCCGATTTTTCAAGCAAGTCCGGCTGGTCGGCGTCCGACAATACCGTAGTTGAGCTCCCGAAGCCGGCCATATCTCCGAGCAGCTCAAAGCGAACCCGGAAGGAGTTTTACAAGATTACTCTGGAGAGCTGGCATTTGTGGAGGTTTATCTGAAATTAGTATCACTCCTAAGCTATAATTGGGTTATCCAGGTTGGGCTAAATCTTCGAAGCGTTCGAAGCAACACTGGAATGAATTCCCAAGAACCTTCAGATACATGGGCGAATCTGGATAGCCCTCTGAGGTGAGTCACATTGTAGCCTTTGAAGGTATCAACACCTCCAAGGCACAGGAAGCGGCTCTTAAATGAATTTGCAAGATATATAGGTTTTTTTCGGATGACCTTCTATGGTGAGTCGCATGGCGAAGAACTCTCGATATAGACCACGTCTCCAGGACGGTTTAATTGTTAATTTAACAAATGAAGCCGAAACTAGCAATCCAGCTCAGTTCAATAGCCAAACGAGGTCTTGGGACTAGTCACTGACCTCAAGATTACATAATAACCACAGTGGAATCCAGATCAAGAGGATCAAGAGTGATGTTTTGGTATAAGATAAGGCTTGCAGTAACACGGTTCGCTCACCCATCACTTGTGGAATGTCTGTCACTTCCTCACAGGCTCAACTTGAGTCTCAACTTGAGGCGTTGTTAGCTTCTGCACCGGGCTGCAAGTTCTTATGTGCAAACACTTCGACATCTAAGGCTGATCCCTTTGCGATGCAGTGACCGTAATCAAGTACTCATGGCTTGCGTCTTTGGCATGCTTGATATATGATCATGGTGAGAGTGTGGGTCAATTCCACAACTTCCGACCAGTACTTACCTTTCAGATAGTCATCACTTTCGATGACGAAGTGGGTTCCGTATCTTATATCATGCCCTAGAATCTCATATTGGTCTTCAGGTCACGTATATATGGAATCGTCATCATTCGATGGGAAAGATAATGTATATCTTCGTCAGTTTTCCATATCGACTACTCATAAGTATTTGATGCTCACCTACTCATAGCCTCGCTACTTTGGACTCTTTGCGCTCCTTTTTGATGTCTCTGGTGCGTAGTATAGATTTTATTTATCTCATATACTGAAAGTGTCGCAATGAAGTGATTTTCTGTGGATCTCTCTCTGATCAGGTCAATCATCCCATCGAATTTCTTTGCATCACGCCCATGCTCATGTGGCTCTATTTCTCAGTTGTAAATACAACATACGGCCTATGATTGAATATTGAGTCTTACAAGATTGATACAGCTGTAGAGCCTTTTTTCGATGGAACGCTGCATCGTATGTCTGTTTCCAGTCTATATTTTCGCTTCTGATTGACAATATTTATATATATAGCTTTGCAATCATAATTACAAGCGTACAAGGTCATTGGTTCTATAACAACGAGACTTCATTAACTGACAAGAGAATCTATCCCCAGTGATTCTTCTGGCCCGTGTACGCCATTCATTTCAGCCCTAAACAGCTGAGGCCTAATGTTGTGCACAGATTTATGCTGTTTATTATCACAACCAAAAATTCTTCTCGGTGATGGTTGGCTTTGTCTCGATATCAACTACCGCTTTGATTATCGCGCTTGTTGTTTACCTCCCCTTTGGTTAGAACATTTCGAATTAATATTTTGCTGAATCTATTCTCATCACCTGCACAGGCGTGGCATATCCTCCTGTATTCCGTCTCACCGCATGTTTTTCTCCCACAGTATCAAAATTATTTTTCGTTGTGCAAATTCCTCCAATTGCAACCGAGACGGTCCTATGCGCCTGTATGATTTACAAAGGATTTACGATCTACAAAAACGAATTCCACTCACCAATGCTCAAGGTGCTCATTAGGGACAGGTTAGTTTACATTTGTTGATAGAGCGTAACCTGACCATACTAACTTCGTATAGTGTTCTATACTTTTTCAGGTCAATGATCTGATCACGATCCCTTGCACTATACTTATGTCTCTTTTCACAGTGTCTTTACAACGTTCTTGGTGACCGGGTTGGTGTATAGATATGCACCTCGGGATCTTGAATTCTTTCCAATTGGGTAGGTCATTTTTTCAACTTTCCCAAATTTTTACAAAAATTACTGACAAGACTATTGTTCCCAAGATGGGAGACTGCAATTCCCTGCACGATGGCCAGTCGTTTACTTCTCAATATGGTAAAGTACCATTCTAGACAGCGGAATCAGCAAACATCCATGGTTCTATCTATGCCACAAGTCGTTGTCGACGTGTCGTCTGACATTCCTATGGATATTCGTTCTTACCAGAAGAGTTGAGTTAAGCCCCTAGGGCAAAATCAGCAGAGCAGGAGTAAAATGTAGAGCACTCGGCCAGCCCATCGTTGTATTTCTAATTCTGATTGAATAAAGATATCTGTGAAGTATTTCATTCTCGGTGCGGATATCACTAGATTAGACTGAGGAAAGAGGGCACATCGTTTTGCTTTGATCTGAACCTTGAAATCAGCTCGGTGCCTGACGGGAGCTGGCCCCGCACGGTGTTATTCTCTGGACTCTCGAATCCCAGCCGTACATAACTTGAACTCAAACTGACTTGTTAACATCCTACTCTACCACTGTAGACACACTTCACAGTGTCTGAACATCCCTCGAGTATGTGTTTGATCACATCTGACTATACCTGGGGTCACCAGTTTGGGAAAGCTATGTGGAACCAACACAGTGATGAGATTATGAGCAAATTGCAGTAGGTTTGAAGAATTTATAGGCAATCTATTTATTTTATCTCCTCAGTGTAGTCAACAACTACTTGTATATTCAGAAAATATACCTATTTATTTTATCTTACAAAAAGAATAGAGAAATTAGCCTTAAAGGCTTGTACAATATATTATATAACTTACCTCCTCAGTGTAGTCAACAACTGAGGAGGGAGGCATGCGCGGGTTGTGTTTTACCTGCATATACCCTGCAACCGGCCCTTGACCCTATCGAAGGTTTGAGCCAGGCTGCCGGTCCCAATCCAGGGAGCCGGCCACACATGTCACGTCGTGGGTGGACAAGCGCCCATAAGTAGCATACATAGGAAAGAATGAATAGCTCCCTCAATATTGAGGGTAAAAATACAAATAAATGTGGGAAAATTTCAGAATTTAAAGGCGCACAGAGTGATACTAAAATCGATATATAATTACAATATATTGAGTTTGGTCTCTCAGGGGTGAGATGCAAGTTTGCACCCTACATGCCCCCTCAAGCTCAATATATGCCGAGTCTTTCGGTGAGAATATTCACTCTGGGTCCTGGTAAACCCTTTTTGAGGATGTCTGTGAGCATTTGATTGGTTGAGAGGTATTCGATTGTAATCTTCTTCCTCTCAATCGCATCTCGGATGAAATAAAGTCTTATGTCAAAGCGTTTGGTCCTCGAGTGTTGCTGATTACCATAAGCTATAGTAATAGCCGATTGGTTCTCAGCATATATTTTAATAGGATTTTTAATGGGCTGGAAAACTTCGGTTATGAAGTTCTTGAGCCAAATGGCTTCTTTTGTGGCATGAGTCATAGCAATAAATTCTGCTTTGGTAGATGAGAGTGCCACTATCGTCTGCTTCTGGCAGCTCCATGAGATGCTTCCAGAGTCAATTTGGAATATGTAGGCCGATATTGAGTGTCTGTGGTCTTGTGAAGCCAAGTTGGCATCCAAGTATCCTACTAGGCCGTCTCGACTCTTCCCTAAGACTAATTTTTTATCTTTCGTGCCTTTTAAGTACTTAAATACTCTTTTAACTGCATTCCAATGGGCAATTACTGGGTTCTCTAGAAACTGTGATAGTAATTAAACAGCAAATGAAATATCTGGACGGGTAGCTACTGCTGCCCACATGAGTGGACCAATTGCCTGTCGGTAAGGAATCTTTTCCATGTTTTTCTTGTCGGTTTCAGTAGTCGGACATTGTTCTTTAGATAATTTAGAAGTAGGATCCAATGGAGTGGTATGTGTTTTGGCATCTTGTAGGTTAAATCGATCGAGTATCTTGTCAATATATGCTTCTTGGGAAAAACTGATCATTCCGGCTAATTTATCCCGTTGATCTTCAGGTTAAGGAGCCAGTGGATTTGTTATAGCCCATGCCACTAAACAAACCCACATTAAGCACCACAACCACCCGCACCATTTCTGGGACCCCTCCGATCGCCCAAAGCCTGCATAACAGATTTCTGGAGGTCCGACATACATCCCAAGGTTCTGCAACTCCGAACCTCCAAAGACTCCAAAGTCAAGGTTCCGTTACCTTGATAACCAACGCGCAGGACCATTGTGTACCTCACTCCCTTGTTCTCTCTTTTATATTGACCCCTTGTACTCCCCTTCTCCTTGTTTTATGACCAGCAAAGATAGTACAAGGATAGTCGCATGTATATAGTCTTCCAGTCGACTGGACTATTTGTCAGTCCAAATATTGACTTAATTTGCATCGTAGTTTCCGATTAGTTTCCGGTAAACTTCCCAACTCTCTGAAATTAGGGACAGACGATCGAGGAGGGTGCAACACATAAGTTGAAGCCAAGTCCCTGTGACCTCAAACCACTCGTACCACCCTATACCGAACAGCCCCCAGACCCCCGGCGTTCCGACTTCTGTTCCCCCAATTCCGATTCCAATCCCAATCTGATCCAAACCCTTACCCCGCCTTCGGAATATGAACTCTCCCCTTGGAACCCTAACGGAAACCCCCCGACCCCTTCTGGAAGTCTCTAGCTGAGTGCCAACACGCAAATTTAACAGGATTTCTCCAAGATCTTTCATCTTGAAGATGGCTTCGAGATCTTCCTTGACACCTTGCAATATAGAGTTGTCCATAGCTGTGATGGTGAGATCATCTATGGCAGCTCCGATGATGGCATAGTCATTTGCCCGATGTCTATAGAATACCGCAGCGTCTGAGGCTGATTTTGTAAATCCAATAGAATAAAGGGCATTCGATAAACACTTATACCACTCTCTGCCCGATTGCTTGAGCCTGTATATGCATTTCTTCAGCAATAATACGTTTTCATGTTATTCCTCAAAATATCCAGGTGGCTTGCACATATAGATAGGTTCCTCGAGCGGTGCATTTAGATATGCAACGTCTATGTCCATTTGATGTATGGGCCAATTATTTCTAGCCGCTATTGCACATATAATGCGTAAAGATGTCATACGAACGACTGGTGCATAAGTCTCGTTGTAATCGACTCCAAAAGTTTGTGTGAAGCCTTGAGCAACGAGTCTTGATTTTGCACGTACTACATCACCCTTCTGATTATGTTTCATCACATGAGTCCACTTGCTACCGACTATATTCACACCCGGAGGGGGTTTAGTGAGTTCCTAGATGTCTTTGTCGATTTGCGATCAGATCTCAGCATCCATGGCTGTCTTCCATGTAGGATTACTAAGGGCATCTTTAGTTGTTATAGGCAATTGCAAATCATTTGATAGATATGCAAAATCATCTTCATCGGCATTTATTGGTTTGGCACTTATTGCTAGGTAGTTGCATACATCTCTCTCGCCCTTGTTCCTCTGAATATAAAAATCAGAATTATGTCCGATATCATTGAGTATATTATCCTCAATGTCTTCGTAAGTGAGGGTGGTTAAATTTATATGTGCAGCTTCTCCAGCTTGATATTTATCACCAGAGCCGGCCCTTGAAGCTCTTTCTTGTAATAAGCGAATTCTCTCACTTCTTCTGAGTGGAGGAGCTTCTTCAGGTCTGCTCACATCTATTTGACTTGGTTGTAAATTTTCTAAATCTCTTTCTGGTGTGCACTCGATTATTTCTTCTATGTGGCTCTCACCCAACCGTAGATCACGTGACCATACTGGCACCTGAATAGGTGCCGGTGCAGGTGGTATAGGCCTGTATTTGATGGCCTTTGGCCCAATAATTGTGCGATCATCTGTAGGTAAAATAGGAGTGATTGAGGGCAATTTTGGTGCCTCAAATATAATATTCCACTCCACAGATACCTGTCGACTATCCAGCCAATATATACAATGGCCGTCGCTTTGAGCAGAGTGACCGATCCACTTAGCTTTCTTGGCTCTAGATAGCAATTTATCGTCTTGTCTGATTTTGACATAGACGTCCGTCCCCCATTTGTGAGCATCTTGTAAGTTCAGTTTTTGATGGTGAATCATCTCATAGGGCATCTTGTCCGGTAGAGATCATGTATGCATGCAATTTTTAAGGTAGTTGGCATGCTGAATGGCATATCCCCATAATGACTTAGGGAGATTGGAATCTAGAAGCATTGCACGGGTCTTTTCGACCAATGTGCAGTTTAGGCACTCGGCAACTCCATTCTGTTCTGGGGTGTCGTGAGCAGTATATCTGTGTCGAGTACCTTGCTTGTCTAGGTAGTTATTGAATTCAGCACTTGTATATTCACCCCCTCTATCTGAGAGGAGTGTTTTGATGCATGCATTCCTCTGCCAAAGCATCATTGCCTCATACAACTTGTATTTGGCAAAGACTTGATCCTTAGTGCTCATTAGGTAGAGCACTGATTCCCTTGAGTGATCGTCCATGAAGGAAACATAGTAAGACTTTTTATCAATTGTGATATGTCTCGCCGGTCCCCATACATCGGAAAATATTTTATCACCGATTTTCTTTGAGCGCTCACTTGATTCATTTGGGAGCGGTTTGCGTGTAATCTTAGCTTTAATACACGCATCACAGGTGAATTTGTCTCTAGCCTGTGATAGCTCTAGGCCATAAACCATGCCACGATCCATCAGGCCCTTAAGGGTCTTGTAAGATATGTGCCCAAGCCTGCGATATGTCTCGATGGCGGTTAAGCATAGCTTAGTGGAATGTTGAGTTGACTGATTATCCAAACGATATAGGCCGTGTAATTTAGGTGCCTGTAATAAAATATGGCCGGATGAATTCTTTATTGTGCATGTTTGTGATGCAAATTCTGTCCGGTTACTGGCATCATCGCATTGGCCTATGGAAATAAGGGTGAAGGCGATTTTAGGAGCATATAGTGTTTCTTTTAATGTCAATGTGACTGCTTTCCCTCTTACTCTAGTAGTTATCTTAAGTTGACAGCTTCTGTATGCATCAAAGCTGCCTTGGTCGGCTGCTCGAATCGTACGCGGTGTGGGGAAGCTTCTATAGTTCTCAAGCATGTTCTTATGCGGCGTCATGTGAGAACTAGCTCCTGTATCTAAGATAATAGTGTCGCCTGTTCCGTCTCTGATGAAGGTGGTGCAATCATAATTGATGAATGCCATAGATCCGTCATTGTCTCCTCTGGAAGACTCATCTTCATCAGCTATGTTGGCTTTGGCCTTTCCTTTCCCTTTTCCTTTTATCTTTTTGAATCTAGATCTTTCCTTCTGCCTAGGCTCTTGGCCTTCCCTGCCACCACCTTTAGCCCAACACATCTCAACTGTGTGTCCTGGCTTTTTGCAGTTGGTGCATATATGTGCCTTCTTATCTGCAGTACCCACGAAACCTTGATCCTCATGAGTGAGAGACAATGTCCTGCGCCTATCATATTGTGATTTAAGTACCTGAATAATATTGTCTGGATCCACAGGCTTTCCGACTTCTTCAAGAGATGTTGTGAGGGCATTCATAACTGATTCATAGGAAGGTGGCAATGTAGATAGTATAATATCAAGGAATTCTTCTTCAGAGATCTTAGCTCCCATGTCATTGAGTCTTGCATAGAGATCTTGAGCCCTATCAAGGTGTTCTCTGAGATCATCATCCCCCAAGCACTTCATGTTCTGGAGTTGTCTCTGGATGCTGGTGACAACCATCTTTGGTTTCTTCGTCATCTCGGTTACCAGAGTATCCCAGATCTCCTTTGCATTCGTTTTCTTTTCTAGCATTAAAGCTAGTGACTCTGATATGGATGCCAATATTTGAGTCTTGACGAGCCCCTCTCTAGCCAGCCACTTTTCAAGTCTCTCCTCAGCCTTCTCTACCTTGGCCTCCTCATCATCTGTGAGGACATGTGCCTTGGGAACAGTGGGAGGATCTGGTGGTCTGTTGGCTTTGCCTTCTATATGTTTCAATAGATTTTTAGACTCGAAGTAACTCATGAGTTGAGCTCTCCACAGAGACCAGTTTGATCCATCTGTAGCTAGTCTTCCCATGGTCAATAGGACTTTCTCTGTTTGGTCTGTGGGGTCCATAACATTGATGAGATTATGAGCAAATTGCAGTAGGTTTGAAGAATTTATAGGCAGTCTATTTATTTAATCTCCTCAGTATAGTCAACAACTACTTGTATATTCGGAAAATATACCTATTTATTTTATCTTACAAAAAGAATAGAGAAATTAGCCTTAAAGGCTTGTACAATATATTATATAACTCACCTCCTCAGTGTAGTCAACAACTGAGGAGGGAGGCATGCGCGGGTTGTGTTTCACCCGCATATACCCTGCAACCAGCCCTTGACCCTATCGAAGGTTTGAGCCAGGCTGCCGGTCCCAATCCAGGGAGCCGGCCATGCATGTCGTATCGTGCATGGACAAGTGCCCGTAAGTAGCATACATAGGAAAGAATGAATAGCTCCCTCAATATTGAGGGTAAAATTACAAATAAATGTGGGAAAATTTCAGAATTTAAAGGCGCACAGAGTGATACTAAAATCGATATATAATTACAATATATTGAGATTGGTCTCTCAGGGGTGAGATGCAAGTTTGCACCCTACACACAGCTGTGAGCAGGGATGTAGCGGAGACTGAGACATGGGAAATTGTGTCATGGCCACATGGTATTTGGGCCTGCTTCTAAGCCCACACATGCTGCTTGCCACCTCCTCCCATGTACTCATGTTGGAACAGTTGTACAGCCCTCACCTACATGTTTACATCTTCCACCCCTCTGGTCTGACGTGAACAAACCACACTCTAGAGAGTGGGTAGGATAGAGGTAATACCAGGCTCATGCACTGTCCACACCACAAACCTAAATACCATGTGGCCACACCACAATTTCCCATGCCTTAGTCTCTCCTACATGCCTGCTCACAGCCTTGCAGGTTCCACATGGCCTTCCCAAACTAGTGACCCCAGGCATAGTCAGGTGACCTCTCAGATTTTCAGGAGGTGGTGCCAGTGGGACTGTATGAAAGTGGCAGCATAGCAGATGTGCTGATGAACCTGCATGCACATGCATAGGTTGCTTGCATGTAGGCTGTGGTGCCTCTGCTCGTCTATGATCCAAGGCAGCCCTATCCCTGATCCTGTGTTAACACTCATACTCAAGTATGACTAGGGAATAGCATGGGTTTGGCCAACCCGCACGGGTCACCGGGTCGGGTGCCCTTGGGTGCGGGTGTGGGTCAAGCAGAGAGCACCCATGACCTGGCCCAACCTGGCGCATCAATCATGTACGTATGCGCATGCATGCATATGACACCCAACCGGGCACTCGCTCCTGTCGTACGTGTGTGCGTATGGCACGTTCGTGCCTGCACATACAACACATCTATGTCGGCACGTTCAAGTCGGCGCATACGCATATGGCACGTTCAAGTCGGCGCATACGCGTACGGCATGTTCACTCGGTGCATATGCATACGGCGTGTTCGAGTTAGAGCGTACGCGTACGGCGCATTCGAGTCGGCACTTGCACGTACAGCGTGTTCGTGTTGGCGTGTGCGCGTACAGCACATTCATGTTGGCACGAACACGATGTACGACACGAACACGCCGCAGGCGTGCGGGTGTGCCATGCACCTGACACCCGTCGACCCGTGGGAAAAAACCCATGGGTTGATGGGTTTGGGTTTCCCATGGGTTGGGTGCGGGTCACCCACATTTGACCCATGGGTGACCTGTGCCATTCCCTAAGTATGACACATGTCTGCAGTTGTACAAGTTGATGTCTTTCCTGGAGAGAATTGTATCCAACTGGCATTCTTTTCACTCAGCCTTCCACCTCTCACCAATTTGGTTGATAGCATTGGTACCATATGTTTTGCTAACAGTGGGCCTGAGGTGCTGAAGACAAGTTTAGAAGCTCAGTGTGATCAAAGAACCATGAATGATCTCCTTTTGCATGAGTATCCTCGAAATTTTCAACCTAAATTACTGACAGGCTAGAAATGAGATGCCCACTTTTCTAAGTACTTCCTTCTGAGCTTCTTTTTAAATTGCTTGTGGGTTACTTACCTACAAACTTAAGAGCTGTGGGGTGGATCGGTTATAGTATGGCATTTGATATATCTTGTGGGATTTCATTATATATATGGACTTTTGGGATTATTCCTCCCCCCCTTGATGTATGCAATTTTTTATACTGGTAATGAATGGGAATATAGTGTAGTAGTTTGTCATCATACACTTGATATAACCTTACTGGTATTCACAGGTACTATTCAATCCATTGTTTGTTTCTTTTTTTAAAAACTTCTTAATCTGAAAACTCCCATGAGAAGAAGCAGAGTCATTTCAGATGCACAAGTGCCAAAAAGAGATGGATGACACGATTATTCCGACAGGCCCGAGTGGCAATCCATAGAACAGTTAGTTCATTTTCTTCATGAGCGACATATGAAAAATATTAATAATAATTTTTGAAATAACACAGCATTGGCTGCCTGTGTTGGAATCAGACATTTCAGACATTACCGATGACGCATTGTCCACTTAGGATCCATTTGTTCTTTTTTTATCATTGTTTTATTTTTCTTATTCTTCCTATTTATTGTTGTCTCAATTGCTGCGCATTTCCTATTGTAATATCCCACAATCTTGTAGTATAAAGACCAGTAGATAATTTATCTCTCCTTGGTCGCATTACCAACAACTGAGGTGAGACATTTAATTTTCTAACCTAGATACGCTGTACTAAAATGTGTCTGTAGACATTATTTATGTATTAATGATTTAGAGTTGCATTACCAACAACTGAGACATTATTTATATTTCTAGAGCCTGGCCCCTACACAAAAGTGTCCTTCCTATTTTTTTTTAAAAAATTGAAGGGGGAGGGGGCCTCATGCATGCGCGCACCTCCTGCCACACCACACGTCAACTGACTAATAAACTTTTTGATCAATGAATGTGTGTCGTATTACTTACTTCCAAATGTGCTCTCTCCCACAATCAACACTTACGTGTCCAATTTTACATAAAGACTGTTGAAATATGTCGCAACCGGAGCTATGAATAGAGGCTCAGCTTCAAGTACGAAGGTGAATGATATTAATCTAATCTACCTATGAATAGACTAAATAGAAGCATTAGAAGACAGTCGGTATGGAAATAGGAATCTACTCATGGCTCAGCTTCAAGTACGAAGGTGAGCCACGTCTCCACGCTAAAACCAAACAATAACTGTTGGCTGAGTTTGAACATGACAAGCACCTAACTTTGCATATACTCGATAATTTCAACACTCCCCCTCGAGTATATACTCCATAAAATTGCAATGCAAAGTTATACGTGCGATAGTCCAAGATTCCTGAGGAAATGCTCAAAGAGTACCTTTGGAAGTGGTTTGGTGAAGATATCCGATATGTTTTCTTCAGTAGGCACGTAGTCGACTCCAATTTTCTGCTCCACAACACACTCACGAATGAAGTGATACCTCAGGTCGATATGCTTCGTTCTAGCATGGAATTTGTTGTCTTTTGACAATGCTATCGCTCCCTGATTGTCACAATTAATCGTGGTGGCTTTGGTTGTTTCGCGTCGGATTTCCGCAATGAACCTCTGCAACTATAGTGCCTCCTTGGCTGCATGGGTAAGAGATATGTATTCCACTTCTGTGCTGGACAGCATGATGATGTGCTGTTTCTTTGAACTCCAGGAAACTGTTCCATTGCCCATGAAGAACACGTATCCAGAAATTGAATGTCTGTGAGTTTGCATTGCCCAATCTGCCTCGCAGTACCCGGTGACTGTGGTTCTTTCAGCTCCACCGAACGTCAACCAAAGGTCCTTGGTATCTTGCAGGTAAACCATTACTCACTTGTTAGCTTGCCAGTGGATTTCAGCCGGGTTTTGGATAAACTGGGCTAATATCCCAGTTGCAAACGCAATATCCGGCCTTGACACCATCAGTGCCCATAGGACAGTTCCGATAGCTTTGGCATACGGTACCTTCCACATTCGCATGATCTCAGCTAGGAGTGTTAGTCCTTGCTCTTTATGAAGGTGAAGTTTCTGTTTCCTCAGCATTATCAGGAAGTAGATCAACGGTGGTCTCGTTTTCTACAGGAGTGATAGCTGGGTCAGGTGGGTCTGGAGGTGACTTAGCAGTTTCACTGATATCTGGTTGATTAGTGCATGGATTAGAGGGTTGATTTGAGTGGATGATTTTATCCCTCTCCCCCTCATCCAGAAAATCACCGATGGAGAAATCTGCAGGAACATTTGATCGTATGTCATTTTCATTGAAAATGACATTACGCTCAATGGTGACTGATTTCTTGGTAGGCCAGTAGATACGGTACCCCTTTGATTCAGTGTCATATCCAATAAATCTGCCGATAAGAGCATGTGAGTCTAGTTTACCTACATTTAAGTCTTTGACATATGCGGTGGCACCAAATTCCTGAATGCTGGCTAAGTGTGGTTTCTTCTTATATAGGGCTTCATAGGGATTTTTACCGTTGAGTGCACCTGTAGGTGTTTGGTTTTGAAGCCATGAGGAATGTTTCATTGCTTCCTCCCACAGGAACTGCGGTAATCCAGAAGAGATAAGCAGTGCTCGGGCCTGTTCAGCACGTGTATACATTCCTCATTCTGCAGAGCCATTTTGAGGTGGGGAATCATGAACTGTAAGTTCTCTTGTAGTTCCTTTTTCATCCTGATGATTTTTCATATCTTTTGAAAGGAATTCTCCCCCTTGGTCACTGCGTATACTTTTTATGTGATTACCGGTTTGGGTTTCAATGTAGGCTTCATCATGTTTGTATGCCTTGAAGGTCTGGCTTTTCTTCTTTAAGAAGTATAGCCTAGTCTCACGAGTTGTATCATCTATGCGTGCCACAATGTATTGGTTCCCATTTTGACTTTGAACCAAAGCAGGTCCCCATAAGTCCCAGTGAACATGTTCGCCATATTTCATTGCACACGTGTGAGATTCCTTTGGGAAGGGTTGACATGCTGCTTTAGCCTTTGCACAGGCTTCGCAAAATTCAAGTTTAGAGGTAGAGTCAAGCTCAATACCAGTGATAGAGCCTGTTAATATTGCATGTTTTATGTGAGTAAGACTTATGTGACCAAGTTTCCGATGTGTAGCATTAACATCCATTTTGACAGAGACAATATTGGCATAGTCAATTTGCTGCAGATGTGCAGGGACAGGAATCTGGCATAGTCCATTAGACTGGGGGATTGTAGCCATGGTTTTTCCAGTCTGATTTTTAATGGTGTAGATTCCATCTTTGAAAATTGCCTCGCATTTTGCTTTACCTAACCGGCTGATCGATATTAGGGTAAATGCCATATCTGGTGCACGGACTGCATCTTTCAACATTGCAAGTGTCTTGCCATTGCCATTCGGTAAGTCAATTTGTACATTGCCAATACCTATAGCTTTAAGGCTATGCCCATCCGGTGCAATGATTTCGTGTCCAAGTATTGGCCTATAATTGATGAATTTTGTACAGTCAGGGCAGTAGTGGTTGCTGGCACCACTGTCTATGCAGGCTCCTAATTTCTGTTTTGGTGGATTGGGGTTTGCAACTGCAGTTGCAAAGCCTGTAGCATAGGTGAATGCGAAGAGGTCATCGTCATTTTGGCCATTATCAGCAACAACTGCTGAGTCCGTTGTTTTGGTGCCTTTCTTTGCTTTCTTCTGTCTACAGCCTTGGCCTTCTTTTCCTCCACCCTTTGACCAGCATTCATCTTTGGTATGACCATCCCTAGAACAGTTGTCACAATGCTTGTCTGGGTTGGTCTTTGGCTTTTTCTTCACTTTGGAAGCATCTGACCTTTTTCCCTTTTTGGCATGAGCTAGGAGTGCTGAATCTGCTAGCTTTGAACATTCGTCATCAATGACACGGTGTTGGGCTTCCTCAATTAAGAAGTTAATCAGGTCGTTCAGCAGCATTTTAGGTTTTGCTGCAGTTCCCTGGGTTGCTCTAATTTTCTCAGCTACAGTGATCATTTGGATGGCTGGGTGGTAAGATGCTGGGAGGGATGACATGATAAGAGTTGAGAATTGTGTATCCAACAGTGTTGATCCCATTTGAATTAGGTTGTTGCACCTCTTCACCATTAGCTCAAAATGTTGTTTGAGGTTGGCTAGGTGAGTGCAAGGATCATCTGAGTCACTTACTTGCATGGCAGCGAGTTGATCCTCAGCATCAATGAGGTATAGGGTGCTTTTAGTGGTAGCATCCATTTTGACCATTTCTCACATCTCCTTCGATGTGCTGAGATTTTTGATTAACGCACCCACTCATAGTGATCTTGTGGAAAGGATGACATGTTGAGCGAGCGACTCTCGCTTATCATATTCTATGATATGGGTCTTGTGGGCCTCTATTTGTTCCTCCATGGCAGGGGTTTTTCCATCAGAAAGCACAGGAATACCATTTACTTGCATGTAGGGGTTTGGCACAGTAGCTTTCCCCTCAACATGAATCCACAATCCTTTTGCGCCAAGAGCTCTTCATATACGAGGCTCATAGTTAGACCAGTTACTTCCATCATCGCGGAGTTTTGGTATAGAGAGTGAAGTAGATTCAGAGTTAGACATTGTAATGGTAGACATAGTGGTTCTTCAAGGTTGCCTGGGCCCCATAACCTGTGGAAATATGTCACAACCAGAGCTATGAATAGAGGCTCAGCTTCAAGTTTGAAGGTGAATGATATTAATCTAATCTACCTATGAATAGATGAAATAGAAGCATTAGAAGACAGTCGGTATGGAAATAGGAATCTACTCACAGCTCAGCTTCAAGTACGAAGGTGAGCCACATCTCCACGCTAAAACCAAACAATAACTGTCGGCTGAGTTTAGGGAATGGCACGGGTCACCCATGGGTCAAATGTAGGTGACCCGCACCCAACCCATGGGAAACCCAAACCCATCAACCCATGGGTTTTTTCCCATCGGTCGACGGGTGTCGGGTGTGCACTGCACCCACACATGTGTGGTGTGTATGGTGCATACGATGCATATGACGCATACGACACGTACGATGAGTACCGCACGTGTGGCGCATACGGTGCATATGGTGCATACGACGCATATGACGTGTACCACATGTGTGGTGCGTACCGCATGTGCGGCGCGTACCGCACATGTGGCATGTATGGGGTATACGGCGCGTACAACGCATACTGCGCATGCAGTGCGTACAATGCGTATGGTGCATTTGTGATGTTTGTGGTGTCACATGCACATACAGCGCTTTCATCGTGTTCAGGGCGTCACATTCATGTCGGCATGTAAGTTGCGTTTGTGTCGGAGTTGACGCCCTGGGTTGGGCCCAGGTCACAGGTGCTCGCAGCTTGACCTGCACCCACACCCAAGGACACCCGACCCGGTGACCCGTGTGGGTTGGCCTGACCCATGCATTTCCCTAGCTGAGTTTGAACATGACAAGCACCTAACTTTGCATATACTCGATAATTTCAACAAAGACTTGCAGGAAAAGGCAGGAAGTTGTATTGAAATACAACGTCCCAGGCAGTTTAAAGTATATATTGACAGGAATTTATAAAAATCTATACTTGTTATTTGACTTCTTATTCCAAAACCCCTGTGAGAAGAATCTGAAGAGTCATTGCAGATGCACAAATGCCAAAAAGAGATGATGACACGATCATTCCAACAGGCCCCAGGTGTCAATCTTTAGAAACAGTTAGTTCATCTTCTTTTATGGGTGGCATGCAATTTTTTTTTTTTTTTTTGAAATAACACAGCATTGTCTCCCTGCACAAAGAATGCCATGCTGCTCTGGAGTAAAAGATCATCATTGATTGATCGCAATGGATTGCCTGGGGATGTTGTATTGAGATCAACTTCCTGTTTTACTCTGCCATTCACTGTGTAAAACTGGAGATGACTTTTAATAAATTAATTCATTTTATGAATCATTGATATAAATCAAATTTTGAAGAAAGTTTATTACATTTGTTTAAAATTAATAGTAATTGTAAATTGAGGGTGAAGTAAATGTGGATTGTGGGGCAAGCACATTTGTAACTCAAGTAACTAGCCTGGCAGTCGTTTCATTACGCGAGGGTAGGAGGTAGGGGCACACGCAATGGGCACCCCCAATGTGAGAGATACAAAATGGGAAAAACACAAAGATGGATGATTAGGCAAGAGAGAAAACCTGCAAGAAAAGTCTGTTCTCCTCTCCCCTTCATTGGCTGCCCCTTCCAAAAAAAAAAAAAAAAAAGAATAGAAAAAAGAAAAGAAAAGAAAAAAAAAACACACACAAGAAGAAAGAAATTTCTTTCCCCACTACTCCCCTGTCATGTAACTGTGTGTTCAAACTGTGTGTGAGTATGCATGTGTCAATGCTATTCGGGTACACCGGCGACATAGTTAAGAGTTGGTGGTATTGTCATGTCATCTCTAATTCATCCCATCCTGGGGGACATAGAGATGATTCTCCATAACCACCATCTGACAGATACTGTACCATGATCGCATACAAAATCACACATTGGCAACCAGGATTCAAAAAAGCACAAACATATACATCAAACACTGTATAGACAAAACTGAGGATATGCTGGTTGGCATGTGAAGAAGTGGCTGACACTGGGCCTGCGGTTTATGTGCAGTCACCATCCTGTTGGTTTCAAGGATGGGGGGAAAATAGACACCAGTTGCTAGAAAGCAGAAAACTCAGGATCTGCAAGTGTGATGGAGGGGAGCAAGGGGCCAGATAGGAGGACTGGACCACAGGTTCCTTGGACTATCCATGGAAAAAGATAACATGAGTGCAAGTTATCGTTTACAAAGCAGTCCCACAACATACCCTCATGAGAACCATGTTTGACAATCAAGATGCATAGGTGGGAGAGGGATAATGTGCTTCCAGCCAAGAGGAACTGATCACCTTGGGCAACAAGATGGATGGTAACACTGCACTTGTGGCCATAAAGTGGTTGAACTTGGCCTGTTATTTCTGAGTGGGAATCACCTATCAAGTGTTCAGAAGAATTGGGCAATGGTGATGAAGCAGAAGCCAACCCCTGACCAGTGTTCCAGATTAGGGTAGACACTCACAGGAATGCACACATTTATCTTGATGATACAATTCATATACAAGCTGATAGTTAGTGCCACCTAACAGCAGATCAGAATAAAACTAAAAAGAAAGGAGACTCACAGGAATGCAAACAACAAAACAAGAGAAACCCCCAAAAGGGGAATTGGAGCAAAATGCAGCAGACCAATACATATACCAGTTTAGCTAGTACCGCCTGATGAGCAACATGATCAGAACAAAACATCAAAAGAAAGGAGGACACACACACAGGAATGCATGCAGCAGAACAAGGGAAACCCCCAAAAAGGGGTTGGACAAAATTGGGGCAAAAAGCAGCAGACTGATACGTATACCAGCTGAGCTAGTACCTCCTGATGAGCAACATGGTCAGAACAAAAAATTAAAAGAAAGGAGGACATGCACACAGGAATCCATGCAGGAGAACAAGGGAAACCCACAAGAGGGGTTGGAAACAATTGGGGCAAAACGAAGCAGACCAAGAATAGTCTGAATCAAGTGTGTGATATCCTAGCTTGCCCATCCCAGCTTGCCCATCCTAACACTCCTCCCGCGTCCGATTGATGTTGACCGTACTTTCATTCGCGGTCAGTAAGCCTGAGTTGCGAACCGTAAAAGCTTCTTTGTCCAACAGGATATGTGCATGTCTCTGGTTCCTGAAGAGCATTGCACACAACACCACCGGAAAAAGACCCGCAGGGAGTGTTGGGATGGGCAAGCTAGAGTATCACGCTCAGTCCCCACGACTCAAGCTTACCTGGCACGAATGGCACCACGTTCGACGTCGACGGAACGCGCGAGGAGTGAGGAGTGTGGGATAGGCAAGCTAGAGTATCACCCAGTCTCCACGATGCATTTCAAACCCAATCCAACTATCATCCTCAAAAAGCAAGAGAAGGACGAGTGAATTTCTGGTACATCGCTCGACGGTTTGTCGTCGGACCCAGTTAGGGTCGGAGACTAGGAGACTCAGACCTTAGCCCGCTCGAGAGGAGAGACGTGCTTAAAAAGACGTCCTGTATGTGCGAGCACCCCGGATTTAGGACTACTGCTGTAAGAATTAAAAGACTATACGGACAATCTCAGTGTTTGAACGTCAAACAACTAAATATATAATTTACCTATATGGACAATCCACAGGAGCATATAGGTAAGGAAAAACTAATACAACATAGGTAGTTAAATATCTTACCTCATTGTTTGAACGTCAAACAACTGAGGAAGAAGGGAATCAATGTAGCTACTATATAGTACTTCAGAACAATGGACTGTCTAAAAGAAGAGAACAAAAAGGGAATTCCTTTGAGACTGCGCAAAAGCTATTTGCGGCAAATAATAAGTATGATATGCGGGGAGACACGGTTTGTCACACTGCGAGGTCGACATTTCCAACAACTGCGTGGTCGTGGTGGTTGTGGTAAGGAAAGAAATTTGATTAAACGCCGAGCTAACCTCTTTGATACTGCACCAGGCGGACCCGGCTTACATATCCATCGGTTAACAGTCGCTATATTCCAGTTCAAACTATGGGGATTGTGGATTTGTTGGAGGGGGGGGGGGGGAACATTTGT